>CEMJ01390300.1:8377-78978 GCA_900068955.1 Clitocybe nebularis | reverse complement strand
ATTGCTCCTTTTGCGTTCATTTTTGCTACAGTCTCAGTCGCACTATCTGCAATGCAGGTCGTACTCTCCGTGCAGGGAAGCAGAGACTCTGACAGTCCCAGACAGTGGGTCATCTTCTCAGCCGTGAGCGAGTGGTTTAGCATCACTTGCCTTACAATTGTCGTAGCGTGCGCCGTCTTGATTGTTTTGGTGGTCGCGACTCTGTTGCTGAGGGAGCTAGTGTTTGCATTGGGGCATGGTCGCCGTCGCCAACAACGGATCCCAGAGGGCTATGGCAGCCCATGTTGTAAGTACTGAATTGCATGAATGACTGGCGCCATTTCTAATATAAAACATAGAGGATTGGTTTTGCAGTCTTGGCAAATGGCTAGAATGGGCTGCTGCAAGTACGACTGGTCTGGGTTTACATTTCATGACATATATAACAGCTATAGCCGAGCTGTGCCAGAAGTCTATCAACATATGTAGATATCTTTCAGCCCAAAGTATGGGAATGATTAATGAGGGCTTACCGCTGGACCTCGGTTGTTTATTAATTAGGTAGTGGTATGTCTATATTGATCCTTGTGTGATCGTAATTTGACCTATATGCGAGAGTCAGCCCAGTTGTGCATAAGCCAACATTTGTATGGGATTCTGTGGTATATGGAACCCTTTGGTCGAACTTCAGCACCCACGATGAGAGGGCAGCAAGCTGAATGTATGGATTGCCTAAAACCCAAAGCCTGGTGATATGATGGGGTGAATAGAACCCACCAGGGAAAAGGCTTACCCCATCATTGTTGCAGCCGGCAGCCACGCACCTGTTTGTCTAGTAAAATACATTAAGGAAAGCAATACCCATGAGGCGATACAGCGCGTTAACGGGCGCTCAATAGGTTACCCAAACCGAGACGATGGTGCAGGAATGCCGAGGAGCGCCTAACCTACGCTAGAAGCATGGTTGGGTCGGATCAAGGAGCGAAGGCATGTGTTCAGCTAGCGAAAGTGGCCGCCATGTGCCATGCTTGCGCTTTACCTAAAGTCCCAATCTCGAATTATTGCAGGCCTTTAAACGACCACAAAGTCAGTGGATACATGGTTGGTGTCCTTGAGTCTATCATATAAGTGGTGGCAGGTTTTTTAAAATCTATACACTTGTGAGTTGGGTGGTATATCCTACATGTTGCAGATTACGATCTAAAATGTGGCTCCCTAATTAGTATGAGGGTTCTCTGAGTGCTTTGTGAGTTCGTAAGCAGAGGAAGAGTCTTGTCGTAACTTACAACTTGTCTAATCACAACTACCGTCACTTGGGCCGTCCTTCCATCTCTCGTCTGTCTTTAAACAGTCGAACTTCTCCTTTCCTAGCTTTTCATTAACCTCATTATGCCTCTCACACAACCACTTGCTCAGCCCGACCCTCCCGCTGACATCTGGCGGATGGCTTTTCATGTCCTCGCCGAAATCGGTGGCACAATGTGAGCAGGGATACAGAATTGGTAATGCACGGATGAGCGAGAGCATATTAGCTCGCTGGTTCGGCGACGGCCGTTCGGGATAGTAAGCCGCCGTTGTGTGAAGGAATGACCATGTCGCGCGGCCCAGCTGTTCGACATCCGGTGGACAATTAGGAGGTGGTTCTCTTGGTGCTTGGACGGATGCTGAAGCGCCCCCCGCCAGTGCTGCCATCATAGCAGCGGTTGATTTGTGCCCGCCCGCACCACCCGCCCCTGCCCCCTTCGTGGCAGGTTTCCAATTGCGAAAAGCCGTGCATACTTTGCAGGGCTTTCCGTCCGGACCCATGATCATCCCAGGGGGCATCTTGGATTTTGAGCCCGCAGCTGACGTCGATGCATCGCTGGTGCTCATCGTTGTTAGTTTGAAGCTTGCTGACAAAGAGTGACACCCGACGCGTTGCGTCACAAAGTATCGCGAATGCCGCCGTTATACCAAATTAAATAATACAATCTACATAGATGGTTTATATTTCCATATCATACACACAACAGAACGACAGAACAGCAATGTCCGGTTGGAATGCAAAGCAAAGCGACAACGTTATGCCCATTTTCCAAGGAGTGCCATTAAGGCACACCCCAGAAGCATCGAGCACACGGCATATGCCAATTTTTTGTTCGATCCATTCATCATTTCCTTGTTGAAGAGGAATTCATGGGCTAGGAGCTGTAAGACATTCAATAATTAGAGATATATAATTTTTCATCGGGGGTCTCTGAGAATACCTCAACGAGTCCTGTGTATATCAGAATTCCAGCACTCAGAGAATCCAACACGCCGCTCACGATCGAAGCGGTGGTGCTCCCTGGATTGTATGAACTTCTTGCACCGAGCCCAATGGCGATCCCAACAGGTGTCGTGATTCCATAAAGTGCAGCACCTAGTACTGGCACCCAACTGTAACTTGCCGGTAGTTGCATGTACGCCAGCCGGGAACCAATACCTAGCCCCTCGAATGTTTCTATGTTATTATTAAGTTCACTGTCTGAGAGGTAGTCAAAAAGACAAGGCTTACGGTGAAATACAAGTACAACAAAAAGAACTTTGAAATCTGGATCCACAGCCAATGTGAGCCCAATCAACACACTTGAGCGACGGATCAGCTTTTTTTTTTTTGATTTGACAATATAGTCACCTGTGCAAAGCTACGCCGAACTCTAAAATTGCAACTCCAATGATCTGGGCGGCGGCACTGTCGGTAATGGTTTGTAATCCTTCTAGGTCACTACTACTACTGTGACTGCCATGTGAGTCGTTGTCTAACTTGACGTCAGTTTTGGGCTCCGCCATCATGTTCGGCGGCGTTTGCTTAAAGGTTGATTCTGGACCATGGGCTGCATGAGACCCAAGATTGTGTCCATGGGCATCTGTTTCGTCGGAATTAAAGACAGCATTGGACAAAACGACTACAACACTGACCATGATGGAGCCCGAGTTTTTGGAGCCTTGCCGTACCCCATCGGAATGCGATCAACTCGACAATGAATATCGAAAATATGCTCAGAAGGCATAGTGAAAGGGCATAGGGCTGGAAGTCCGGTTGAAGATTAGTCCGATCTGATAGGTATGACGCTGGTCGAGACCCACATATTCTCTCCATCCTTCTGACAGACATTCGGATCCTAGTGCGTCTAGGGCTGGTGCGAGCAAGTGAATGAATGCTGTTGCGATCTGGCAAGATTTTATCATTCGAGGCATTCTTGCAGACTCGTGATGATTACTCACGATAACGCCAGATCCAAAGTATTTCGCAAAACTGCCGGTCGGGGGTCAGAAGCTGTGAAAAAAGTCTCCTGAGCTACTCACTCAAATACAGCCTTTGGGACGTGGAGCCAAGATGACCGATGGGCTAGAACAGGGAAAAGGGCACCCAACGAGGACCCAATGAGGATGATGAAGATGGAGGCGACGCGAAGGCCAAATAAATCGTCTGCCCCGCCGCCTGAACCGCAATTAAGGTCTTCTAGTAGGTTATCGGCGAGAGGGGACATATGTCTGAGGTGAGTAAGGGCGTTGAGTGGAGCTATGTGCGTTATAAAGAATCATCCTAAACAGTGCCTCCAACATATGGCAGCGACTGCCCGGGTCCTCGCTGGAAGGGTTTTCTTTTTCATGCGTTCTCATTGGCCATCAGTCACGTGTATGTCTATCAGGAGTACCCCCCCAGTCCCAATCTACAATCGCTACAGCCGAACCATTACCATCTGTCCGACGTCAACTCCGGCTCTGGCCCCTTGTCACTTGACTGCTGTATCAGGGAAATGAGGTCCAGAACACGGCGTTTGTACTGGCGCGTCTGGTTGCATCGGAACTGCTTCGGGGTGCGAGCCACGCCGATTTGTTCTTGTGCCGAAGACACGATCAACGGCAACGGCAAGATTTCAAACGATAACTCCCAAAACCACCCAACCACTACCACACTGGCACGCAACAGACCAATCACAGGGACAAATGAACATCGATCAACGAGCTTAGATCTCCTGGATGGCGGCCAGCTTATCTTCGGACTGGCTTCTCCCGGGACGCGTGCTCGTCTCAACTGTAACATCTACCGTGGCAGATATTTCATCGTATGTGTAGGACCTCTCGGATATCTCTTCGGCCAGCGCCCGAAGTACAGCTGACGGAGTAGAAATCATGTGAGCAGCATAAAAGAGCAGCTTGTGGGTAATATGATTTGGCCTTGCACCACTCTGGGGTCTTGCAGATGGTGAATCGTATAGCGTGGATAGATCTGAAAGCACAAGAATGAGGTTAACATGTGGGTGGCTTGTAGTGTCCACTTCTGCTGAGTTTGAAGAATCGGTCCCAAGAGTGACCACTGGAAGAGGTCGGATTAAACGCCCTGCATCGCGAAGTAGAAGTTGGAAAAGTTGAGAATTCATTTCTCCCTAAGATCGCGATTAGCATAGAATCTTGGGACATCGACGATTGGCGTACTGGCTTAAACCGCGACCAGATGTCCGTTATGAGACTCGTGAGATTTGGAAACAAGGTGGTTGCTTTGCGATCGATTAGAAAGGGGACTAGGCGTGAGATGAGCTGTCGCCCTTCCTGGAAGTCGGAATTCCTCGGTGAGAGGGATGAAAGTGGAGAAGTCGCGAGATGGCGCGTTACATATGAGTAAGCAATACTGTCAGTTGTGTTCGTTAATATGATGGCAATGGATACGTCATCTAGCTCACCATAACGCGCACATGTTGTAAAACAGGGGGGGGCCATTCGGGATGGGGCTCACCAAGGCAGAAGGTATCCGCAGAACTTCTGGCTTCGCGCCGAATTGCCGACTTGTATCGTCTGAATCACTTCCTCCGACCGCCACAACAAATTCCCACCATGGCTCCCGTTTTTCGTCTTCCAGAGCTTCGCTTGCTAATAGTTGCTGAGTAAGTTCACTATCAGGGTCCTCCATAACCTTAAGGAAACGAGTTCGTTCGTCCGGTGTAAGTTTCGACCAAAGGTCCTCAGTGTCAATTGAATCTGAACAAGTCCTCTATTGGTGGTTGGTTCGTTGACGAAAGGTATTTGCAACCTACCTAGATCGACATCCTGGAATCGTCTGGCAAGATCATCCTCATCCTCATCATCCTCATCCTGCTGCCCTGTAATATCTTCCCCGTTGTTCATGTTTTCTTCTTCAAACTTCTTGAGCAACTCCATCATCCTGAGCCGCTCCTGTGGGGTCTTGGAAGGCTCCGATCGGATATCTGCTTCAACTTCTTTCTTGTAGAAAGTTTCTGAACATTGTGAGTGAGACTGGGCACGGGTTTACCTATGTAAGTAACGTTACGCTCTAAACTCAATACCAACGGCGCACTTGAGAACGAAAACAAGTCAAGGAGCAGTACGGAACATTACACGTTGGACAAGTGTATTTAGAGAACTGTCTCCGACATCTAGACCGAGATCCGCGCGTAAGTCGAACACTGGAATCCTTTACAGATATAATCTGATACCTACAATCTACATGTAACTTTGTCCGGTGATTCTGCTGAGTCGGCCCCAAGTTTGATCGTGGTTTGGAGAGACATGATTTGAACTCCGCTTACATTTTTTGACGATTAGTTCGATCATCATCGTTGCAGTTGGGTCCGCGAGCCAGCATCTGACTATCTGACTGGGCCTTGGGTTTGCAGGCCTTGCTATATATCCTTGATCTACAATGGTTGAACCACAGCTAGTGGACCCCAAAGCAACATTCGCCTCCTTCTCACATCTTCTGGATGCTCGACTACTCCGGGCTTTGGCAGACTCTGGGTTCGCCCGACCAACCCTCGTACAAGCAAAAGCTATTCCACTAGCACTAGAAAGTAGGGATATTCTTGCTCGGGCTCGTACTGGAAGCGGTAAAACTGCAGCATATTGTGTGCCCGTGGTTCAGAAGATTCTGAGTGCAAAAAGTGTAGGTGGGTCCGAGCTTTATTGATCTCGGCATGCTTAGTGAACCCCATTGCCCTGAAGTCTCTAGAAGTCGACGACCCAGCGCGTCAGGCAACTCGTGCCCTTATTCTAGTGCCCACTCGCGAGCTTTCTGAACAAGTGGCAGCTTATTTACGGTCTCTCCTCGTGTATTGTGACACCGACGTCGTTATATCAAACATTTCATCCGGCACAACGTCTCATCTCCAAAGGTAAGAGGAATTACTATATTTTGGGAACTATTACTCATGTCTTTAACAGGGCTCTTCTGTCAGATAAACCCGACATCGTGATTGCAACACCAACAAGAGCCTTAGGATTATTGCAATCGAAAGTAACTGTGCATTCAGTTCATATAGTTACCTTGTTAAGACTTATTTTCCAGGCACTTTCGGTTTCTTTGCTCGACTCCCTCGTCATTGATGAAGCCGACCTTATCCTATCATACGGACATGATGACGATGTCCGCCAAATATTTAACGGATCTTATCTACCAAAAGTCTTCCAATCATTCCTCATGAGCGCCACCATGACAGAGGATGTCGAACTTTTGAAAGGTCTCGCCCTCCGCAATCCCGTATGCAAATATCAGTTCGACATTAGTTAATATACTGACATTTTCCAGGCAATCCTAAAACTTGAAGAAGGTGAAGATGAAGCAGCGAACCTCAGTCAATATGCTGTAAAGTTCGTATCTTCTTACTTTTACGACTTAGATGAATTGAAACCCTATAACAGATGCTCAGAAGTCGACAAATTCCTCTTGACATATGTCATTCTCAAGCTCAAGCTTATCAAAGGAAAATGCATTCTTTTCGTCAACGATGTCGATCGTAGTTATCGTCTAAAGCTGTTTCTGGAACAATTTTCTATAAAAAGCTGTGTATTGAACTCGGAGTTGCCTCTAAATTCCAGGTATTTTTCACTGTATCTATTGGTGTGGGTTAATTCTGAGAGCAACGATAGATACCATACCGTCCAAGAGTTTAACAAAGGTGTTTATGATTACATCATTGCAACCGATGAAAGCGGTGCCAATGGAGAGCAAGATTCTGATGACGGGGAGTCTGAAGAGGATGAGGATGCAGATGCATCGGCAGAAGAATGTCAGTGGCCAACATGTCCACGATGTCGTCGCTCACCTGACGCCTAAACAACACAGTCACAACTACACAGCGCGAAGTAACAATAGTTGCCGATCCAGAAGCACAAGAAAAGACCACTTCGAAATCTCGGAAACGTAAAAGAGCAGGTGGATCTCCTGTACCTGATGGTTCAAAATCCCGAAAACGGAAGCGGAAAGTCGGCGATAAGGAATATGGCGTCACCCGTGGCATAGACTTCGTCGATGTCGCTTGTGTACTGAATTTCGATTTGCCAACTTCATCACGGTCATATACTCATCGTGTGGGTAGAACGGCACGTGCAGGCCGTACTGGCATGTCTTTGTCCTTCGTTGTACCTCAAGATGAATGGGGCAAGAATAAGGTGGTTGGCTGTTTGCCGAGTGCGAAGGGGGATGAAGTCACTTTCAGCAAGATAGAAAAGGAGCAGGGGGCAAGAGGGAGCAAGATAAAAGAGTACAACTTCGACATGAAACAAGTTGAAGCCTTCAGATATCGAATGGAAGATGCGTTAAGGAGCGTCACTAGGAGTGCGATAAAAGAGGCGCGAATCAAGGAGCTAAAATCTGAAATCCTGAATTCTGATAAGTTAAAGGTCCGTACCACCTCGTTCATATTGACATCTGTCGGCTGAAGCATATATCATACCTTTTTAGGCACATTTTGAAGATAATCCACTCGACCTGGAGTTCCTGCGGCATGACAAGCCTCTACATCCAACAAGAATACAATCCCACATGAAACATGTGCCAAAATATATGCTACCCCGGATTGCACCCGTTCCCGAGACCACTATGGGGGAACCCAATGGGGAGAAGCCTGCAGGTTTCATTCCCTTCAAAAAGGACAACACACGGGGCCGTGGACGAGGGCGGGGGAGGGGTGGGCGAGGTAGCGGTGGCAGCGGTCGAGGAGGCAGGAAGAAATCAGATCCTCTCAGGAAATTTGGCAAATAAAATTAGTTTAACTACTACGACACGCCATACAGAAGGGATGGGACAATTTCCCAGTACAACACCTTCAGTATGCCACCTTTTGTTTGGGCGGTTTGTTTGGGCGGTTTGTTTGGGCTGCTACATCTTGTGTATGTTTGAAGTCGCACATGACTAGAACCAAGGAGACGGGCAGATCCTTATAGAACAGCCAGATTATGTGAATGGACATGAGAGCAAAAGGAATGGTACGATAGCAAATCCCAAGTCATAGATACCCACCCAACGCCATGCATGACCTACATCTTACAGCCTCCCAAATGCTAAATATGAAAATAAACAGAGTCCATAAAAGGGCATGCGAAATCACTCGTCAACCCCCACC
This sequence comes from Clitocybe nebularis, assembly GCA_900068955.1. Classification (NCBI taxonomy): domain Eukaryota; kingdom Fungi; phylum Basidiomycota; class Agaricomycetes; order Agaricales; family Clitocybaceae; genus Clitocybe; species Clitocybe nebularis. Next base: position 70,618 of record CEMJ01390300.1, on the reverse strand, counting down.
TCCCATCCTCGGCATCTTTCCACGGCACGCTGCCATCCTTCCCACTTCTTCGACCTCTCCGGCTCTGGTAGATTGGGCACAAATTCCCGACTTCCTTTAGTATTGACCTCGCTCAGTGTCTCAGGTTTGTTAAGGTCCCAGCCAAAGAGATTGATAGCTGACCCTGCCAAAAGAGCAGACCCTAGAGCTGTGGATCTGGAATATTGTGAGTAATGTGACCAGTCCATTCAAACCCAAGATCTCTCACTCTCTCATCTCAGGGCGAATCACGCTGAAGCCACCAATATCTGCAAGCACACTCATCGCTAGATCTCCATTGGTCATACCACCATCGACTTTGAGATGCTTGAGGTCGCTTCCGGAGTCTAGTTTCATACTTTCGATGATCGCACGTGTTTGGAAAGCATTGGCTTCAAGTGTTGCGCGGGCGATATGTGATGGGTTCGTGTACTGAGAAATCCCTTGAGTATAAGATGAGTGTGTGGTGGATTCTGACTACTAAAAAGAGGCAAACCGATGAGAAGGCCAGCTGCACCAGGATCCCAGTAAGGGGCGAGAAGGCCAGAGAAAGCTGTGACAAAATATACCCCTCCTGTAGAGGACTCTTTTGCAGCAAGATCGTTGACGTCGGCAGCAGATGCAATCATAGCCATTGAGTCTCGAAGCCATTTTATGGCACTTCCGGCAACAGCGACTGATACAGCCATCAGCTGGTATATTATAACAGGAGAACGTCAACATACTGCTCCCTTCCAGTGCGTATACAGGCTTGGCATTCGGACCAGCCTGATAAGCAATCTGTAATGGTATGTCCAGATTGTAAGCTCGGGGTAAAAATCACATGTAATATAGCTTACGGTACTCAACAATCCGTGTGTGCTTTTCACGATTTCTCCTCCAGTACAGAACAACAGGAATGCTCCAGTGCCGTATGTGCACTTTGCCTCACCTTGAGTTAGGCACTTATTTCCAATCAAAGCACCTTGTTGATCACCAACGAGACCTCCAATGGGGACACCTGACAGGGCGCCATACGATATGTTACCATAAACTTCGGAAGTGGAGACAATCTTTGGTAGAATTGATGGGCGAAGTTCGAAAAATTCGAGTAGAGAAGGTTCCCATTGGAGCGTGGTAGTGTTCAACAACAGAGTGCGAGATGCGTTCGTGACTTCGCTAATATGTATACCTTTATTAACCCCACCTAGAAGGTTCTGTCAAAAGGGGTCAGATGTCTAATGGATTCCTTATTCAAAGCATCACGAACATATGCAACCCATGATTCAACAGTTCCAAATAAGAGATCATCCTTGTCATGTGCTTTTGCAACCTCAGGGTAATGATCTATCATCCATCGCAATTTAATGGCGGAGAAGTATGTTGATAATGGAAGACCGGTACTGTCCGGTTTCATCAGTGGGTGTCTTTCGTTATACTTTGAAACGTACATTTGTCGAAGGGCTTCAACCCCGTCCTTGTCCTTTTTCCATTCGCCTGGTTTCACCTGGATACCAGTTTCTTTGAGTTTATGCTCAAAGTGAGCCACAGTGTTTTTGGTGCGCGAGTCTGCCCAAACAATGGCTTTACATAGAGGTTGGCCCGTCTTCCGGCTCCATGCGACTGTTGTCTCTCGTTGATTGGTGATTCCTGGCGTCGTTAAAAATGATATAGTTTATCATGAATCGGGCTCTTAGCTGTTAAGATATACCTATGACTTTCACGCTGCTTTTTGCCCAACCGGAAGCCTGCAGGCTTTTGATAGCTTCTTCAATGCATAGGTCTGCATGCTGCTGAATTTCGTTCGCATCGTGGTCATGCCATCTAGGAAAAAATTATGAGATTGGTAAACTGTCTGAGCACATTTTGAATAGTACCCGGGATTTGGATAGTATTGGGGAAACTCAAGTTGATGTTGAGCAACGATATCTGCATGCTTGTCGAATATGATGAAGCGAACCGATCTAAGAGGAGAATCTCAGTTTAATCTGTTATGATAGGGCTAGAGAATCTGTAAACGAACGTTGTACCACAGTCTAAGGAGCCTACAAATTCGCCTTGTTTTAGGGCAGCCATTCGTGTCAAAAAGCGAGGGAAAGGGTAATTAGGCGGCCTTGGTACAAGTGAAGTTCTTATAGGTCTTCGAAACGCTCCATACGAACGAGAGAATCCTTTGCACCAGATGCCCACCAACATTTTTGCTCCTTATAGTGATCTGTCATAGTAGTCAGAATCATCTGCTTGGGTTTCCGGCCCGTTCTCCCCGTCCGCCCACCCGTCGATCAATCACTTCATTGGGCCAACCCCGGCGCCCCTGTTTGGTCATTTTCTATGAAATTCTGGGATACGAGCCGCCAGGTGCAAATCCTTCGTGGGTCAGTTCGGAAATGTTTGGATAAGGGGAAAGCAATTCGGTATAACGGAAGTAGTTCATGTGATATATGTATGTTACATGATGACTTGCACTAAGCAAGAACTAAGCTAGATGTTGAAATGTTCCCGTTCACTCTCCGTCCAATCGAACACGGGAAATGGGTGCGCTTCGGTATTGAAAACCCATTTGTCTAGTGGTATAGGATCCTCGTTGATAAACATCAAGTATAGATATTTGAGTCTGATGAATGTAGGGTTATACTTTGGTGATTGAGAATAACTGAATGTACTCACGTCTCCGCAAGAAAATAACTGGAGTAAGAGATCTCGAGGTCAAGAAAAGCTAGTTTTATGAGGAAAAATCATATTCACCTTGGCATATCATCGTCCTTTACAGCAGGCGATGTCTCGACTGACCGAAGGCTAGTATATCCACTTGCTGTTCTAGTCTCCCTCTCAATAGCTTGGAATATCTTTCGCCCTCGTATCCTCCATTTTGGGTCACCGGTAATACGCCACATGATATAGAGAGATTCGACGGTCTGCAGATATAGGTCAACGATAAAGGGTATTATGGCTGGGGGGAGCCCACTCACTTCAGGCCTCAGAAGATACCCCGTCTTCCTGATCAAGTAATCTCTACCCTTACCACGTCCGCTGAGTCTTTCTTTCTCTGTGTATATGATTGGATCCTTGTCAGCGACTCCAGGGGGCAGGCCTTTACTTCCACTTTGTTTCCAGACCTTCATAGCATCAATCCACAGATAACTCTCACTAATTCTCCACTCTTCCGCAGTGCTCATGATGACTTCGTCTGGCCCCAGACCTGAAGGTTGATCCGCATACGTTAGCCAGCACGTTTGCGCAAGACCCTCAGCAGCCCAGAGGTGTAGTTTTTTCAGATCGTAACTAGTGAGTACTTTGTGGTTCGTCCAGGAGTCTCCAGATGTGTTTCCACCAGTTATGTCATGTGGTGTGATTCCGAGAGAGCCAAGATCATCTAGGGGCAGGGTGTGAACCCCAAGGGCAAGGAGACCGGGCAGGAAACAGGATAAATGTTCGAATGTATGACTTGAAGGGGGCTTATAATCGTTCATTCTGTCCGTGACATATAGAAGGTGACGCTTAGGGGATACGTAGAGAAGGTTAGAAATGATGTGAGTTGTCGCGCGGATATCTGTTCAGTGAACTACTGAGCCACAGTATGGTGCGTCGTACAGATGCTTACACATTATAAGGCTGGCTTTATCATTTTTTGCGGTCATTAGATACTGTTTGAGGAGGTATTCATGAGCGCTGTCAGCCTGGGCACCGACGGATACATGGGCTACATCACAGTCAGTCGTGATAATTTCTAAAAAGATGAAAGAACAGACTATCGTGTGGCCCTCCGGATGTAAGATTCCACCGAATCGGGAACATCCCTCCAGTTGATTCTAAATCCGCTTTCTCTAAAATCTGCATCACGTTACTGGCCTGTATTGGCAGTAGCATAGTAAATATGGATGACGATGTACACCAAAACTGCGGTATACTTACCCTTAAAAAATGCTCTTTTTTGCCAGTTAATTTGGCCAAGTAAGTGTATTCAAGCTGCAGGCTTGCTATTTCGGCCAGGATACCTATATCCGGTCCTATGGTCTTTCCACTGTTAAAATCAATACAATACTCAGATTAAGAACTAACAGATTCCATACTTTTCAGGGTTGATTCCGTATAAAGGCAGGCCGCTATGAGTTCCAAATATTGGATCAAGCCTAGTTGCAAGTTCGTCAGCGCGGTCCAAGAGTATCGGGTTCTGTGACAAAGCATAGGCAGATAGCAGGCCTCCGAGGTAGCGGATTATAGTCTCAAAGTAAGGTACGTGTTTCTTCTTATATGAATATCAATGCCAACCGCTATGTGGATAGAAAATCACGTCACCTCCGAGAGAGAGAAATTTGCCTGCTTCACCACCAACAGAGCTCGGTCAAATTCATCGGTCAAATCCATGATAAGCATGGTATCCAATGAATCGAATGCCGATACGCCCCAACCATTGAAACTGTTCTCAATTCGTGGTGAGCATCTTCAGGACTTGCAGATACAAGAATCTTACTGGTTGCTACTGGTATTGCTCAAAGGTCTAAGCTCGTCTCTAGGCGCTGCGTAGAGCTCGTATCCATGATATGCGTGTAAGAATGCTTCCCTAACCCGGGCTGCGCTCTCTTCCCAAATGTGCGGAGGTAGGTCGACGTGTTCAACAGAGATCCTTGTCTGCGTGCGGTCCCTGCGTGGAATTGTTACGTACAACACGACAAGGAAGACGATGCTAAAGCATGTGTTGCGAAGCAACGCTCGATATCGAACTGTCGACCAGGCGCAGGCACCAGGATGTTTACGGTACATGTCCGCTAGGTTCTAGTACTAACTGTTCAACCAAGGTTGGAGTAATTAGAAGGGCAATATTATTGTCATATATGGGGTTTGGACTATGAATTGGATGGTGACCAAGGGCAAGGGTTACACACGCTTTACTTGGTACACGACGGTGGAGTAGGTTTATTATAGTGGCAAGTGATGAGAAGAGTCACGTGGGATAATCTTTTTTTAGAATAAAAAATTCTACCCTACTAGTATCCTACTAGCTAGCGGCTACGACCCATATACAGGTATCTTTCGATGTATGTGTCTCCCTTTAGACCTATGTGAATAGCACTGGTAGTAGAGTTAGACTGTCAGTGCAGCCTGAAACTACCAAACATCAAGATTTTTCAAAAACATGGTGAACATTGAGAAACCCGCCAATCATTGCTGATCATTGTATACCTCAAAAAATCCGATCAATATCTGCACCAAAATACAGTACATGCACTTTAACAAGCATTAACCACCCAAGGTCCAAAATCGTTGATGTCGAAGTGTCGCAATCATACAACTTGGCCAACCCGGTGATTGTACAACTTGCTTACTGTAGGCTTTTGTTTCGTCATAATTTGAATGAGCTATAGCGGCCCTGCGGATTTGTTGCACATGTATGGGCGACCCGAAACTTGTAACTCTTGCTTCAAGCCCAAACCTAGGTTGTATAGATGTTCAGGTAGGCGCTGGATAGTGTGCGCGCAAAAGTGGTCGGCTGAACTGAGAGTAGTCGGGTGGGTCGACTTGCAGCATCCGAAACCGGTCTCGAGTTTGGGTCCCGGTGGTAAGATGTGGGTAGGAATAGGTAGGAATGTGGGTGTCTTGCCGAAGGGAATGCACATCGAAGAAGCCCACATGTCACACGTTCCGTCACGGTTCAGAGTTGAAATCCCAGCGACCTCGTCAGAACATAAACATGTCCAGCTTCGACAAGGTCGTCAAACTGGCCTGCAAGCCCAAGGCTGCACCCCCTAAGGCCAAGGTACTTATATTCTATTCTAGATGACATTTTAAACAATGTCCCCCTGTCCAGTATCTCGAACCCATCATAGCCGCAACTTGGTCCGATGATGGTGCAGTCCACGATGTTTGCAAAGCCCTTACCCCCCGTTTCCGCGAGCCCAACGCTATCGTATGCCTTCCTTGATTTATACGGGTAGAGAAATCTCTAAAGAGCATGGCCTCACCACTAGGTAGTATTCAAAGCTCTGATCGTCTTGCATACTATGATTCGCAACGGCGCGACCGACAATGTCTTGTCATACCTGTCCTCATCTGATATATTGCGGCTACGCAATGTCTCAGCAGGAAACTGGGAAGGTCCGTGGTTGAATAAAGTTTATAATGATCCCTCGAATGACATACCTACTCAGGATATGCGGCACCCGAAAATTTACAGAACTATGCCAGCTATCTAGATTCCCGCATCCGTGCCTATCATGATCTCAAACACGATGCTGTCCGAGTTCAAGCCGAAACCAATCGTGATATGCGCAATTCCAATTCTATTGAAGAGGACAGTTATCGGTCACGCAGCGCTAGTAAAACCGCAGCTTCCGCTCCGTCTGGTCCGACAAGGAGTAAAACCATTATGGGGAGAAAACTTCGTGTTATGACTGTGGAGAAGGGATTGTTAAGGGAGACCAGAGCTGTTCATCGCATGATTGATACACTCGTGGAATGTCGGGTGCGCCAAATGCGTTTATTCATATATTGTCCTAGTGTCCCTAACGTCGTCCCCACAGTTTTATTTGGACGATCTCGAAGACGAATTAACCATAACAGCGCTGCGAATGCTCGTCAAAGATCTTCTCATTCTCTTCCAAGCAGGGAATGAGGGTGTCATAAATGTTCTAGGTGCTGTTCGATTCTATCCGCGAAGTCTAGCTATTAATGTTTACATGAATAATTCAGAACATTATTTTGAAATGTCCCATGTAGACGCCGAACAAGCTCTCGCCATTTATCGCCATTTTTGTAAACAAACCGAACGAGTCGTTGAATACCTCGGCGTTGCCAAAAAGCTTCAAAATTTGCTCAACGTTCCAATACCCAATCTAAAGCATGTAGGCCCATTTTTAATTCAGGATAATTGGCCCTGGTTAAAGTTACAATCTAGGCACCTGTATCACTAGCGGGTGCCCTGCAAGAGTATCTTGAGGACCCAAACTTCGAACAAAACAGGATTGAATACAGAACCAATAAGGAGGCTTTGGAAAGAGGTAACAAGAAGCCAAATTCTAGTGCGAGGACAAAAAAGCCCGAGAAATGTTCGCTTCAATTATTTTTTCCTATTAATGAAATCATAGACTAAAATCTTTTAGCACCAATGGGCGAGAAATCTGCACCACCCACGGTTCCTGTCCAGCCGCCTGCCCCTGCTGCTGCTTCAACCTCAACCGTCTCAAAGCCTACAGTCACCAAAGACGTTGTTGATTTCTTCTCAGCCATTGGCGATGAACAGTCCTCTATGTTCAATCCTCAAACGAATAGGTACACTTCTTGAACCAGCTTGTATCAGCCCTCTGATTTTCTGATATCCTATAATAGCCCAAATACAGCATACTTTCAACAACAGAGCATTACCAATCCATTTGCTCAAATGCAAATGCAAATGCAGACCGGTCAGCCTTTTGCACAACAGTCATTCATCCAAGCCCAACAGACTGCTTTTCAACCATCACATTCCAACCCATTCGGACTTCCACCGACCCAACAATCACCCGGTCATCGACCATTTTCTTCCTTCTTGCCACAGGCGACTGGCCAACCCCAGCCTCAGCAAATGGCTTTTCTTCAGCCTCAGGCAACAGGGGCAAACCCGTTCCGCCAAAGCATGATGATCCCACAGTCAACTGGTATGGCGATGTTCGGTGTCAGCGGTCCCAACAACCAGGCAAACATGCATCCCATGCCAAACCAAACTCCCACTCCCCAGATCCACGGTGGATCCCCCGGGTTTAACGCATCAACTCCTTTCACTTCCACAGGAATAGCTTTTTCCGCTGCGTCGTCTAACTCGTCGCCTTTCACACAAGCCTCATCAGGACCCACAGCTCCTTTCGGTATTCCCCCACGTCCTTCATCAACACCCCTTACATCCTTTAGTACAATCTCCGGTACTACGTCTCCGCCTACTGCACAACCGATCAAAACACACCAGACTGGCACAAAGAATCCATTTGGGCCAATCATAACTACTCCACCCCCCGTACCAAGACAACCTACCCTCATGGAACTGGGAATGGGAATAGGCGGAGGCCAAACTACGAACGATGTGCAGCAACAGCAACAGCAACAGAACCATCAGCAACCCCAACAGCAATCCCAGCCTTCAAGCACTGGCAGTTTTGGATATAACTCAGGAGCTTTGAGCGCAGGCTCAACAGATATATCCAGCGTTGCATCCTCGTTCGCTTTCAATAAGCCCAAGGGAAATACAAATGACAACCAACAAGGCAATTTATCTGGGTCACTCAGTGGCGCTCTCGATGCCCAAAATACAGCGACAACGTCAAATGGCTCGACTTTCTCAAATTCATTCTTTTCATCACCACCCTCTTATCGATCCACCGGGGCCACCAATACATCATCGGCGCCCTCCGTAACCAGTCCTGTTAAATCTCACTTAACAGGTTTTGCTGGTTTGAAGCCCTTCAAACCATCCTCATCCTTTGGCGCTTCACTCCTAGAGTCATTACCTCCAATTCCGGGTTCCTTATCTACTACTCCGGCCGCGACGGGTAACCCTAGTGCTACCCAAAATGGAACATCATATCCAAGTGGAGGGTCCTCATTCGGTGGTCCTACCGGGGCCACCTCGCCGACTGGCGCTTCGCATGATAAATTCTTGCCCTCAGGCGGCTTTTCGGGCTCAACACTAGGACAAGGTCTTCGACCCCAAATGACTGGCGGAGCTTCGAACCCTTTCCGCGCGTCGATGATGGGCCCATCATCTACAGGAGGGACCCCAAATTTTGGTGGCCCACCTTTCGTACCCTCCTCCACTGGGCTGACAGGAGGTACGACATCTTTTGGCACGAATTTATTTAGTAGCGGTGGTGGTGCGTCGGGATCTGGCTTCAATCTTGGACAAGGCCAACAACAACAAAACGGTTCTGCCTCCTTGATCTAGTTATTCATTCTTTTCCTATCTCTCGACTTATATCTCCATTAATCGTATCCGTATGATTGCGTTTAACTCTTCTAGCTGGTTCTTCTTGAAATTAGGAATACTTTGGGACATTTTACTGTTGCACTGTGATGTAGTACTCTTCATTTATTTATGTTTTAGTTTTGAAATCTTTTGATGACTTGCAATGAATGGAAAGACCCATTTTTGTATAAGGTTCTTTGTTCCATTGAAAGAATCATACAAGCGATTGCCTCTGAGCTTCCCACACTTCCCTCGTCTTGAGGTACATCTGTTTTGTTTCGTATCCTTCTCTCTACCAGTTCTCTCTCTCTTTTTTTTTGCGTATAGCTTCGTACGTCTAATCAGTCTGAAGCTACTCATTCCCACTGAAAACGATGGATATAGCTATCTACCCGCTCCGAGTAACATGCCACCCGACGCGCCGGCCGATGTCACAGTCGAAAGTGCTGTCGAGCACGCAAAACGCGCCTTTGCACTTAAAAAATTCGAGCAGGCTGTCGAACATTATGCTGTAGCGCTAGAACTCATGCAAGTCGCGTCCGCAGGACTAACCTCGCGTCTATATTGACGTGTTTTACTTCAGTACCAAAAATTTCGGCGAGGATGCGCCTGAAACTGCAGACCTATATTTCTCTTATGGAAAGGCTTTACTGGAGAACGCCATTGTCCAAAACTCTGTACTGGGAAAGGAACAACCAGAGGATGACCGAGAGGAAAACAAAGGTGACATGCCCCACATCCCTGAATGATTATGCACTTTTTGTTCAATATAACACTCTTTTAGCCTCAGGGTCTGACGCCAACGGGAATGGCCCCATTCTATCCTTCTCAGGGGACGCTGAAGATTTAGATGACGAAGGGGAAGATCCTGCAGTTGATCTTTTCGCACAGGTTCAAAGTGGTGTAGAAGCTATGGGTGCTAGTAACGATGACGAAGACGAAGAAGACGATGATGCAGAGCCAGAAGACGACTTTAATGCGGCTTGGGAAGTCCTGGATCTCGCCCGAGCAATTTATGAAAAACAAAAAGGTGAAGGTGACGAGGAAGTCGAGTTAAAATTGGCAGATACATATATCGCCCTTGGAGACGTCTCACTCGAAACAGGCGAGTAAGCTGATTGCTTATTTTCTCTTACAACGGACTCAAAGTCCCTCATTTCAGAGAAATTCGACCAGGCTATCATGGATTACGAGGCTGGGCTTGCTTTGAAGTCTCAATTACTACCAGTTTCGTCAAGGCAGATCGCCGAGGCCCATTACAAACTAAGCATGGTTCTTGATCTTACTTCGGGACGTTTAGCGGATGCTATTGTTCACGCTGAAAAGGCCCTTGAAAGCGTTGAATCCCGATTAGCGGAGCTCCGCGATGGCCTATCCGGACAATTGCCACCATTAGTTGCAGTTGCAGAACAGAAAGCAAGCACAAAAGGCAAGGGCAAGTCATCGGGCTCTCGTCTTGTCAGAGACGATTTAGTCCAAAACATGACCAAGGCCCAGATCGAAGGAGAAGCTAAAGAACTGTCCGGTCTTAAGGAGGACCTCGCTTTAAAGGTCGGTGATATCGATGCTACTTCCATGTCTGTACTTGAGTTGTGTGCACGATAGGTGGAAGAGTTGAAGACCACTCCCAGTGAATCTTTGGAAACAACAGCCCCAGCATTAGCAGCCCGTGCCTTGGATAAAGAACTGAACGGCGGGAATTCCGCTCTCTCACCCGCGGTCGTTAACGACCTAACCTCTATGGTTGTCAAGAAGAAGAAAAAGGTGCAAGAAGATGCCCCTGCCACCAAGCGTAAAGCAGACACAGATGCAGAGACATCAAGTACAGAGAAAAAAGTTAAACTAGATACATCTGATTCTTAATTGTTCTTCCATTGTTCCATTTTTCAAAAATGTTGTAGTATACTAATATATCCTCCAGGCCCGTTTCTCCATCCCGAAGGGATTCTAAAATGGTACGGAGGTGGCAGCGATAGGTTTGTGTGTGTACTCTTTCTTTCCTGTGCCGAACTCCCCAACTATATGACCTGTTTTATCCTTACTTCGCATCTTGTACTTATAGGTCACCAGTCCCTCGAGCCCCACTGGACCTCTGGCATGAATCCTACCCGTGCTGATACCCACCTCAGTACCAAATCCATACCTGAACCCATCAGCAAACCGCGTGCTTGCATTGATATATGTGCTAGATGAATCGACCCCACGACAAAATGCAGATGCATTTTCTTCCGATTCAGTGACAATGCAGTCTGTATGATGAGAACCATGCAAATTGATAAACTGCATGGCGGACTGAAGAGACGGTAACGTTATGACCGAAAGGGTTAGAGAAATATGCTCGATATCGTAAGTTGATTGATCGGAGGGTTGGACATGCGTTTGGAGATTTTGAATTTGGGGTAATAGTGTGTTCAAGGCGGTGAGAGTCGGTGGATCACATAATAAGTTGACATTCGCGGCGAGGAGTACTTTCGCCACTTCGGGCCAGACTGTACTGACGAGAGATTCATGAATTATGAGTGTTTCGACTGCGTTGCAGGCAGAAGGGTAATTGGTCTACACACAATCAGGACATATATTGAAGAAAGATTCATCTATACTGACCTTGGAATCAAAAACGATCCTTTTGGCTTTTTCTAGGTCAGCAGATTCATCTAGAAAGATAGAACAAAGCCCGTCTGCATGTCCCATCACGGAGATACGAGTGTTGTGTTGAATGTTCCTCACGAGCTCTTTGCTGCCGCGAGGAATGACCAAATCAATGTACTGGTCGAGACTAAGCAAAGCTGAAACTTCAGCTCTTGTTTGGATGGTCTGGATGTATGTATCTGGAAGTAAGGTTTTCGCCAAACCTGCTGATATTGCTTTGGAAAGTAACAGCGCCGTTCGACTCGATTCCTTTCCGCCTTTTAGAATTGCAGCGTTGCCTTTTGGAATGGCAGGTATTGTGATCGGGTACGATGAGATTGATTGACTAGGACTTACCTGATTTGATGGCTAAGGCGGCAATATTTACGACAACTTCTGGGCGAGCCTCAAAGATGACGAGCAACACGCCGATCGGGCATGAGACTCTATATAATTCTAGGCCATCATTAAGTTCGGTCGCGTAAGAAACCCTTCCAGTAGGGTCGGGAAGTGCGGCAACATCAAGTATGCCCTGGAGCATAGAATCCCACTTGTCACCATGACATAAATCCAGACGCCCAAGTAATGATTGTGACATGCGACCGGAGTCCACCTCTACTTGTGCTGCCTTGGAAAGAGTTACTTAGGTGATCCTGAACAACCGGCAGAGATCTGCTCACTTGTACATCTTCTTTGTTCGCAGAGATGATCTCTGCTTTCCTGCCTTCAAGTTCAGTTCGTATCGCGTGTAGAGCCTTGACGCGCTCCGAAGACGGGATGAGTTGGGATGTCTCGAAAGCAGCTTTTGCTAATTTGGCGATTTCTGTGGCGTCGGTGGTAGACATGTTTAAAATATCCTACGCGTCGTATTGAAAAATCAAGATCAGATAAAGTGACCTACTTAAATGCCCCTGAAGGATTGTTAGATGAGTCAATGTTCCAGTGACTCAGATAACTATAAATGGAGACTTGTACTAATGATCTTCATTTGCCTATTTCATATGAAAAATGCGAGGGACCGTCTCCATCAATTGATTGACACCCCCCCCAAGCTGATATAGGTAGAGCAAAAGTTTTATATTTTTATCCGATGGAATCACCATTGAATATCTAAAGTACTGTCACAACAACGCTGAGGATTTTTACGAGGTGAAAGATGAGACGTGATCTTCGACCACTTTCTTGATCTTTCCTTCCATCTCAGGTGTCACATTGCCTGTAGCAATTTCTGCAAGGAGAGCAGTCTGTGATGCGGCAAGATGTTGGCGGAATTCGGCTTCCCATTTGGTGATCTTCTCGACAGGAATGGAGTCGAGCTAACGGCGGCGTCATAAATACAACGAGACTTAGTATGCAGGGAGACTTACGAGACCGTGTACACCAGCATAGATAATAGGGACTTGCACTTCAGTGGCCATGGGCTGGTATTGACCTTGTTCTATAGGTATGAACGAGTAAGTATCAAGCCATGAAAAGTAACCGTTTACTGACTGAGGAGCTCAGTGAGACGTGCACCACGGGAGAGCAGGAAGCGGGTGGAAGCGTCGAGATCGGAACCGAATTGAGCGAAAGCAGCGACTTCACGATATTGTGCAAGGTACAATTTCAATGAACCAGCAAACTTCTTCATGATCTTACTACATTTATAGCCCATCATTAGTGACGGGGTCAAACGAAGTAATGATTAACGTACGTCTGGGCAGCAGAGCCTACACGAGACACAGACAGACCGACGTTGATAGCGGGACGAACACCACGGAAGAAGAGTTCGGCTTCCAAGAAGATTTGCCCGTCAGTGATTGAGATGACCTGAATGTTATCGCATGAGTTAACAATAACTGAAAAGTAATGATAAAACGAACATTAGTTGGAATATAAGCAGACACATCACCACCCTGGGTCTCAATGATGGGAAGAGCAGTTAGGGATCCTCCGCCGAATTTCTCGCTCATCTTGGCTGCGCGCTCGAGTAAACGAGAATGGAGGTAGAATACATCACCAGGGTAAGCCTCACGACCGGGAGGGCGACGGAGAAGAAGAGACATTTGACGGTAGGCTACGGCTTGTTTCGACAAATCATCATAGACGATGAGAGCTACAAGGGATGCACATTAGAGCGACTTACAGTGGGGGTGAGTTAGAGGGAAAATCTTACCGTGCTTGCCATTGTCACGGAACCACTCGCCCATGGCACAACCAGAGAAGGGCGCAAGGTATTGCAAGGGAGCAGCTTCAGACGCAGTGGCAGCAACGATGATGGTATACTTCATTGCGTCATTCTCCTCAAGAGTTTTCACAAGTTGGGCAACCGTAGAACGCTTTTGGCCAATGGCGACATAGACACAGTACAATTTTTTGTCCTCGTCCTGACCATCATTCCACCTCTTCTGGTTAAGAATGGTATCAATAGCAACAGCGGTTTTTCCAGTTTGTCGGTCACCAATAATCAGCTCTCGCTGACCACGACCAATGGGCACCATGGCATCGATGGGCTTCAAGCCAGTCATCATAGGTTGGTTGACGGAACGACGGGGCAAGATACCGGGTGCCTTGAGCGAGGCACGACGACGTTCGGCGGCCTCAATGGGACCTTTGCCGTCAATGGGGTCACCAAGGGCGTCAACGACACGTCCAAGTAGGCCGGGACCGACCGGAACATCGACAATTTGTCCAGTTCGCTTGACTGTGTCCCCCTCCTTGATAAGACGATCGTTACCGAAGATGGAGACACCGACATTGTCCGCTTCCAAGTTCAGACACATGCCACGGACACCGGATGAGAATTCCACCATCTCTTCGGCTGCGTTGGGGAAAGGTGTTAGGAAGAGGTAGGTGCTGTGTTAAAGGCCAGGAAAAAGACAAACCTTGAACATTTCGGAGACCCCACACACGACCGATACCGTCACCAACACCTGCCCAAATTTTAAGAAGTGTATACAGTGGATGGAAAGAAATACGTACTCAATACACGGCCAGTTTCCTCGACATTGCCACCGACAGCTGTCCCGGAAATACGAGACTCGAGAATGGAGGAGACCTCGGAGGCAGCTATGGGTGACGTGTGCGAAGTTCAGAAGAGATGATGGATACAGAAGAAAAGAGAGTTCGTATAGTTAGTGTTAAGAACAGCTAACTCATGAAGGAAGAAACGCACCAGGCTTGGCTGTTGCGTATGAGCGGACTACAGCGGGGGTAGTGCTCTGAAAAGTGCGCGATGCGTACTTCAGAACACAGCGAATATAGCTATAAAATTTGGAGAATACAGACCTTTGCAGACGCGGCCAGCGCACGAGCGCGCGCCGAGTTTCTAATAGCAATACGGTGCATGGAGGAGAAGGTGGAAAATGGGAAATGGTAATGAGCAGGGAAGTTTTCGGTTGGTCGAGGTCAGTCGGCGTTAGTCGGAACATTCAAGCGCCGATTTAATTCTGAAATTTCACACCCAGATTCACCCAAGCATTTGGGCCCACGCGAAATTCCTTATTACGAAAAAGCCAACAAGCCGGAAAATTCATCGGGGAGCTGTTGTTCACAATGGCAACAATTGCAGGCCTCATGCGATCATGGTGTACGTGTACAACGTCTACTGCAATATTTTCATCCCTAATTTCATTAAATAACAGTGCCCCCATTACGCATTGCAGCCTGTCGGACGGCACACACTCAAGCAATTACGCCGAGCTCGACTTCCTCCGCGCTTGACCTTATACGCTCTCAACCATCGCAATATGTCGTCGCTTCATTTGCAGGCAGAAAATACATCCTGACTCCACGCGACATGCTCACTGTCCCACGTCTTCGTGACGTTAGAGTTGGTGATGTCTTGACATTGGACGAGATCCACGAACTTGGTTCTCGTGAATATACCCTGCGTGGTAATCCCGTCATCCCTTCAACAAAAGTCAAGGTAGAAGCTACAGTCATCGAGCATACAAAGGGGAAGATGGAATTTATCTTCAAGAAGAAGAGGAGAAAGGGTTATCAAAAGACTATTAAGCATAAACAGCCATACACCCGTTTGAGGATTGGTGACATTGAGATTCCAATCGAATAATCATTGCGTCCCATTTGCATTTTCCATTTCCGTTTACCGTGCTAAGTAGTATAGAGCCAATAATGTTGGTGGTGACCGGGTGACCAGACAGACGTTGCGTCTAACAATGATCTCTGCTGACGTCTTTTAAATAATACACAGTAAACATCTGCAATCATTATATGAAGGGTGAATACAACATCAAATCTCCCCCTCCTCTGGCGTCTCTGCCCGACCAGAAGAACCTGCATTGTTATCCACATCCATATTACCCTCTGGATCTTCACGATCATATCGCGGTCTCTGGGTGGTTAAGGGTTAGCAACTTAAGACAATCTGAATGATTAAACTAACCTTCTCAGCTCGCTCGTCATGAATTCGATCCTCATATAGGTCCCGTTTGTCGCGGGGTTCTTCCCTGTAAACTGACGTGCTCCTCTCCCTATCGTCTCGTTTAGAAGTATGTGTATCTTCAGCCCACTCTCTCCCGCTATACTTTCTATCACGATCCCGACCGCCATCCCTGTCTCTTTTCCTATCGTCCTTCTCCGGGTCACGATGATGACTATGTTTTGATGATCTATAGCCATCCCGGTCCCTCTCTTTATCGACATCTTTGTCACGGTCTCTGTCGCCCCTCCCGTAATCCCGCGAGGACCGACGACCACTCTCATAGTCATCATAGCGATGATGTCTCGAGCTTCGACTTTCACGGTCGTAGTCTTTGGTTCTATCACGATCCTTCTCACGGTCTCGGTGCGGTTCACGGTCTTTGTCGCGCTCCTTGTCCCCGCGGTCACGGTCTTTGTCACGTTCACGGTCGCGGTCTCTATCTCCTCTATCTTTATCTCTCTCCCTTTCTCGTTCACGATCAGCCTCACGGTGCTCGCGTGTGGGTTCTTTCCGCTTTCTACTCGTCGTCGAGGCACCATCTTCAGATGCTGCTTCCCGCAGCCTTTCCTACAAACAACAGATTAGGAAAATCTAAGTGTGGAAAACCCATACATACTTTCTGCCGCTTGACGAATTTGGAAAACGCTGCACGTCTTCCATCTTCGTCCTCCAAAGCTTTATACTCTGGCAGATGTTCAATAAGAGGCATGGCCTATTGTAAAGAAGTCATTATAGATCCCAAATGTAATGAGAGTGCGAAAGTAACACACTTCTTCGTACGGTAGGGTTATATCCAATGGCTCTGGGAGTTTTTTAAGCGCATATCGCAGGTCGTCCTGTAGATGACGTTGCTTTCTTTCGGCCCTTCGCTTCTCGTCTGCTTGTTTTTTCAGCGCTAGGTCATGGAGCTAATAATATAGTATTAGTATTTGTATCACCACTCCATGTATGAATGAATAATTTACTGTGTTGTAGATGATATGCAAGTCTTGATCTGTTAAACTGTTGACGGCATCGTCCGCATTTGCTTTAACGACAGCCCGGAATTCATCTAGCGTCGTCTCCGCGCCAACAGAGAAACTTTCACCAGTTTCTTTCCTTTCTGTCTTTTCCTCTGCTTCATCAGTACGTAGCTTAGAGTTATGTCGAGCAAGAGCGTCCTCCGCTATGGCAATTTTATCATCCAACTGCTGATCAAGTATGTCCACGGCATCCCAGAACAACTCCAACGGATTTGACCCCGGGTTACCGAGCATACTCAAGTACCTCTCATCGTCACGGAAAAAAGGATATATTTCTTTCCATTTGGTTCGTGCTTTGATCTTCCCCGAGTCGACCAAACTTTGTATGATTGCCTATCGCCGGATTATAAACAGAAAAGCAACTCGAATGGAGTGCAAGTGCTCACCTTAAACGCTTCGCGTGCCTTGCGTTCCTTTCTAGTTTTCTCAACCTGTGATCTTCGCATCTGTTCCTCGTACTCACGTTCTCTCACACGACTATAATCCTCGAAAGCAAGAAGAATATCAAGAGTTGGAAGTTTTCGCAACTCAGGGTCGTTATTCCAGTCTTCGGACTCGATAACAAGGGTGTGCGCTGTTCTCCATCGCGTTACGACATCAACATTTAGTTGCTTAAAAAGAGCGACGACCTTGGATATGCTCCGGGCGCGAGCAGCCCGGGTTTCTTGCTGTGATTCGATTGAGTTCAACTACTTGAGGTAAGCATACAATAGACGCACCACTTCACGTTGTTTCAGCTCTGCAACGTATTCCTCAAAAATTAGTCTGCGTTCGGCTTCAATCTTCGCCTGCTGCCAGATGGGGTGCTGAGAGAAGAGCTTATCTGCAGTAGGGAAAGTCGTGTAATGAAAAACGTTGGGGTTTCCCTTGAGCATGTTTCTAAGAGCGGGGCGTAACTTTGACAACCGCGCCTCTCGTTCCTCGTGCTCCTTAGCTCTGAGGGCTGTGGTGAACTTTAAGATTCGAGTGAGCGCCCATACAGAAGGATAACCAGATATCTACCTTTTCCCAAGCTGCTTTTTTCTCCGCGAGGGTGTTTAGAGCCTTGTATAACGGGTCTGTGATGATAGCACGCATGGTTTGATCCCAAGTCCAATTCGCATCCACTCCTGCTTTCCTAAGCAAATGCATGAAGGCCTTTTCACCCTCTTCTACTGTTAAGAATCCGTTATGGGGAATAACGGGGTCATCGGGAAGATTTGGTCTAGCTGGCAGAATACTCGTGGGTGCAAGCGGGAGACCCCCAGTATGTGCACCAACCGATAAGTCAATACCATTGTGGCCGTTGGGCTGGGAAATAGAGGTGGACGAAGATGGATCGGTGCCTCCCATGGAGGCGGTTGCACCTTGAATGGACCCAACAGGCGTAAAACCTGGGGCAGTGATTTGTGCAGGTCTACACATTGATATCAGTTCAATGTTCATCTTAGTCATAGATTTTCTTGCACTCACCCTACTGCTGGCGCAGCAGGCTGTCCCTCCTTTTCTACCTTTTCAAGAACTAAAAGAAGCTCATCGGGCATATCCCATTTAGACTCCTTCGTTTCAGTCTAAAGAATGTCTTTAGTATGATGTCGTCAACTTTGATAGTTTGAATTCACATTGTAGTAGTATTTCCGTCCCCCCGAGAAGTATTCTTTCCATTTTGTTTGATTAAGAGCCCGCTAAAAGGATTTTGAGTTACAGGACAGATACGGTCACAAAATGTGTACTTCAAACGGGGTTTTTAGATCTAAAAGAATCTGGTAAGCAAAATGCTGTTAACGAATGCGGATGGCATACCGTCAGGCTTCTCCCATACACTTTCTCTGGTCCCAGTATTGAACCAATAAGTGCGCCCTTCTGGATTGCGATGCTCGGTCTAAGCGGTGATCGGTAAGGGTAACAAGGACATTTATATTAGAGTACATACCCAGATATTCATCACGGCCTGAGCAGGGGTAGCCTTTGAAAGGTGAGTTTCAAACAATTTTGCTAGAAGAACGAAAGTGACTGACCATCGTTTGAGTTGAGAGACGAAGTGCCTTTGTTTGGTGTTGATAGGCTCTGAAGGGCAATGGTTAGCTTGGTAAGCACACCCAAGCGAATATGTGAGCCTTGAGGCTAATCAAATATACAAATTCGCAGGTTCATGTCAAAGATCTAGTCTCAGTTTATGGGCGATCATATATGTATAGATAGGACAACACCAGAACGTCCTTCACCAAACAATGGATATTGCGAATTCTATTTCATCCTGTATCGTAAAAACTCCCAACGACACTGGACACGAACTTCTACGAACTCTACGGCATCGCAGGATTGGGGGCTTGGGTGACTGGGTTGGATTGGAAGACCTCAGCAGGAATCGCTGGCATCAGCCGACAGCCCTCGAACGTCACCAATGAGTGCTGAGTGACCTATATATTGATGCTCCTGCACTAGACTGCGCTTTTTAAATAAGCATAAAGACTTATTGAAAAGGAGTAAACCCCCATACAAATGGGTGGATGTGCTTAACGGTCTCCGGATGTTCCACCATATCAACAGGTATGTAAGTACCCTCTATTTCAATCAGGTTCGCTTCCTCGGCCGTCGCGTAAATAGACATAAACATAGTAACGGTGCTTTCAAAGTGTTCACACCAACGATTCCTTAGACGAAAGCTCCCACTAAGATACCCGCTCCGTAACATCATCGACAACGACAACGACATTGTTCATACCCACAATGCCACATTACGACGCCCAGGACGATGTCTTTGGCTCTAATTTTCTTTCACCCTCCTCATCCTCACCGCGTAAATCGCCGACCCGACAAAGTGTTAATAGCCGGCGATCCAATTCCCCACTACGCTCACCCAACCTGGAACATGTTGTAGAAGATGACGCTGCCAACGGCCGTCACTCCTTGGCACACGAGCTAGCGGTGGCTCTCATGCCAGAACCAAGTGCAGGATCAAAACTACTAGCTGAGGAATTCGGCATTGAATACGACGAAGGCGCAGAAGGTATCGACGAAGAGGTTCATCATGGGGCTGAAGTGCAGATTGTCATCGATGCCACCCACAACCCTTCATTTGCCGACGAATTGGGCTCAGCAACACTGGCATCACCCTTCCACGACGATATCCTGGTTGGATCAGACCACCCATTCTCGGAATCCGATCCTGTTTTTGGCAGTCCAACTGCCTCCAAAGGTCAACGAAAACAGAAAAAAACAGAACAAGATGCAATGGAGGTTCTAGCACAAAACTTAGAGTCTACGGATAAATTCCTTGCTCATTTACGGAGACTAGATGTCGACCCCGGCTCAACAAGTACACAGCAACCTACTTTGGAACGTATGGCTTCAGATATAATTCGACGAATCAACGATACTGCACGAGATCGTGAGGGACAAGTGCGAGAACTACTAGAATATGAGCGAGAATTCAGGAAAATAGCAGGGGAAGTTGGAGGAAGCGATGTTTTGGGCCATTTGGAGGAATTGAAACACCTTGACGGCTTATCGGACGATAAAGTCTCACAGGAGACCTCTCGTCCCGAAAATAAGTATCACCTCGACGCCGTTGAAGAAGAATCGTCTGTGTCACATCCCCCTGGTTCACATGACTGGGAGTTAGACCCAGATAGCCACCACCTTGGGGATGAAGATGATGAAATAGAATCAGTAGCATCGCCCATCAAGGACTCCTTTCCCCCACCACCGCCTCTCAATGGACATACCACGCCAGCCAAGACGGTACCCCAACTTGCACATCTACGATCCTTTACTACATCCTTGGTCACTTCTTTGACCACTATATCTGAACAAGCCCAAGTAAATAGGGCAGCTACTACGGAAGCAGGCCGGAAGATTCGTGCCCTCAAGAACAAACTAGGAGGGTGGCGTACAGAGTGGGATAGTGCAGAACGGAGCCGGATACGAATAGATAAATGGGAGGCAGGAATCATTGACGGAAACGAAATGGATGGGAACGATACCACGATACCTTCACGTTCAACAGCTATAAAGAGGGTAGATGGGAGAAGGGTTGTAGAGGAGCATCTCCATGCATTTGAGCTTGCATTAGCTGATGCCGCAGTCAAGACCCAAGCCATCATGGCTTCATAATTGACTCTATCCCTTATATATTTGATATCCTGTGTTGCATCATCTTCTAACTAACATATTTCTCATTAGTTTCCCTCTTACTGTACTCTCCACGCACGCTCTCGGAATACCACACGCATCCTTACCTCATAGATGAAATTTACAATACCCAGATGCTGTAGCATCTCGGACCTATCCATTGTATGTGAACCTACACAGACTTGTTCAGTAAAGACAATTGTCAAAAAAGAAGATTCTGACCAGTTTGTTCTACAATACATCCGAGATCAGGACCAAGACCATGAGACCATGAGGGCTGAAAGAGATCTTACCTTGTGTACACAGCTTCCTTCCGTACAGACCGCTTCGGGTCATCGAGAACTTTAGCTAATTCACGTATGACCATCCCTTTGTAGGGATGTAGTACATCATACCGCACGATGCCAGGGAGGACCCCCAAATACTGGAGGGCCGCGATTCTCACTCGCTAAAAATGACAAGTCAGGATACTGCTGTGTCTCTATCCTCATTTTTATTCGCACCGTTGAGGACATCTTGTCAGCCATACTATTTTTTAGCATGCATGTAACTAGAGTAGATGCATGCTCTGAGATGAGACTGTGTTCTGAAGAGTCGCCTTCCGCCGCGGCTAGGAAGGTGTCAATAACATTAGCGCGGATATCAACATCCGGGATTTCCAGTCCATGTAACAGAAGGGGGATAAGCTAACAAACCCATTTGAGAGCTTAAGATACCAGGTCATAGTATTTGAACTGACCGATGTCATCTCATGCACATACGCCACTCTTGGGATCGCCTTGATGAGTGAGGTAAGCGCAACAAGGTTAGCCGTCTGTTCGCGGGGCTCTGTAGATTTACAATAAGCCGTTGTTTCGGATTCCGCAACCCATCTTACTCGTGAACTCTCTTGAACCTGCCATGATTCGTGGAAGAATGGAATTAACAAATTTCTGAGCATGCAGGATCTATTGCAAGGTTTACCCTCGGTAGTAGAGAAAGGTTAGATGAAACCGACCTTGACAACAACATGGTTCCGCTTCGTTAGAATTGGGTCTAAGGCAGCAACTTCACCGATGGCTTTGGCAGCATCCCAGCTGATATTTTCATCACTGAAAGCCTCAAAAAGCCGATTTGTAAAGGGTAGAGATAGAGGATGGTTCCGCACGAGTAGTGCTTTAGAAATCTATATTCTACATGAAGTTGTGGTCAACGACGCAACAGGACACAAATGACCCACCCATACCCAAGCCTTTATGGCCTGTTGACGCCCTTTTATAGGCAAAGAGGGATCCATCACCCTTTCTGACCAATAGCTATCGAGCATAGTCCTCAAAAAGTCGGCCACGTCTAGTTGGCACGCTTATCAGAGATTGCCTAGAATCATGATTATTGTGATGCTGACCCTCAATGCATTTGTTCACAATACATGAAATCAAGTGCCAGGCAGACTCTCTCTGAAGGTCATTGTCGGATTGGACCAGACTCCATATCAAGACCTTGTCCAGAAACTCAGACATTTGAGAGGATGGCAGCCGGACCTGTACACAATTAAGATTGTAAATTTTGTAGAGAAGTAAATAGTAAGGCTGCGGTTACCTCCTTGTGTAGAGGTACAATCCCAGCGGCAAATAAAGCTATAAGGTTTTTGTGAAAGGTCGGTGCTGATTTCTGGGGAAACGAGTGAGGCTTTCGGATGAAGGAAATCATTCGTACACACATCGAAAAGTAGAAGTCTGGAGTCAGGTGGGAAATCTCGAAGGCCCACAGCAAATGCTTGTATATCTCCTGATATAAATACCTGGAAGACGGTGGTAGAAAATGCTTGTTGTCTCCTGTTAATATTATTAGGTGATAACGTGGCATCCTTGAACAAAGACTAACGGTAGAGGTAAGCACTGGATGACCAACTCGACAGTATGCCTAGCGACGCTAACAAGGCGGGCATCGGTCGCTGCTAGTTCTTGTACATTGGATAGGATAGCAGAATAAATGAATAAGTTGTAAAGGCTAGGAACGAGGTGATCGACGTAGTTGGCAACGTCTGAGTGTCCTGCGTCTACCTTGGTTGACAGTGTATCCGAAATCGTCAGAAGAAGAGAGTGGGCATATGCAGAATTTGGCTCTCTATCAACCATAGCCCCATGCATTTGCGTTGCACAGACCAGGTCGATTTTTGCTGTAAGACGTATGACAAGAATTTCGAACAACTCTGGTTGTACACATAGTGTGCTGAGAGATGATAAGACGCGCCAGCATTTTGCACGCTCGGCTGTGGCATCTCGGAGTGGTGCTTGGTCAGGCAGTGAGCTAAACAGGAGTGGCAGGGTTTGCTCCAGTATATGTTTGGGTGAGGATGCTGAAATCGTCATCAAAACATCGAGAATAGAACGACTGAGAGGATGTCATAATGGTAGTTTGGAGTATATTTCCTATAAATACCTTATATCATCGCTCTCGTCCTCTTCGGCTTTTAGGAGTTCGTTGATCATGTGAACGACAAATCGTACTTCCTCGTCTGAAAGTAGGGACTTGATTTTGATCATGCTCATGATCACCGCAAGCGCTCCTCGACGCGGCGCAACAGCCTGTAAGCCTACATTGACCGCACCTAATATCTCGTCCTTCATGGGCAGAAGAGGAAGAATAGCTATGTCCGTGTATTCCTGGGGTTTTTTGAGCGTGGATCTGCCAACTGCGTCGATCAAATCTGCGAGTAGTAGGAGAATCGGTGCTCGGTTAGGTATCTCATCTGCGCTGTGGAAGAGCTTCATAAGATGGGGCATGGCTAGTGATAGAGTATATCGAGAAATAGACGCTAAAAATGGAGTATGTCAAAACAAAATGACTTAGAAATGAAGGGGACATACGGGTGGTGGTCAAAAATGCACATAGTATCTTAATTGCAGGCTTAGCCGACGTTTTTTCTGGCTCTCGAAGAATTTGTATGCATTCTTCACAGGCGTCTCTAACAAGCCCCTGTATATCCTCGTTGAGTTCAAGGGCGGATTCTTGCTCCGAGTATATGGTATGGACTAAGATTCGGATTGTTTTTAGAGCGTCCTCTTCGGTTTCTGGGTCGATTGGTTGGAAGACCTTAGGTAAAGTTTGCACTGGGCCTTTACCTAGGTGTGGACTAAGTACGAACCTCTAACTTGAGAGCATTCCATAGCTTTCGGGCGGCCGCACGCGCTAAAGCCGGTCCATATATTGGTAAAGATACATTCATTGCTTGTAACGTGTCCCTCTGAAGGGTATATGTATATGCATGATGTATCCAGAAGCAAGTAGGGTGAATACACACCTTCGTTGCAGGGGAACCTGCGGTAAGTTTTTCTATAAAGACAGGAATAGCCAGTGGTCCAAATGCAGGTGTCGCACTAAGACATTTTCTGATGAATATATCAGATGTATGTCGGTCGTGTTGGACTATTAATGTAGCTCTTACCTTAACGCCAGTCGTAAATCATCTGTGGATATCCCGTAGGGATCATTTGGTGGAGGTCGAAAAGTTATTGGAAAGTAACAAAAGGTGATATCAAATAAAGACTATTGGAGTGATCCTGAGTTTTATCACTCCATTCATACGACAAACACTCACTTCAGTGTGACTGGATATGTCAAATTCTATCAGTATCACGCGAGCTATTGCAAAGGCGACCAATAAATTTCGTGGATCTTTCTCTCCCTCAGCCAGTGATATATACCCCGCGATGAAAGGCTTCCCCATTGTCCTCAAGGCTATGATGGATCAGGTGCAGAAAATTGATGAAGAAACTTAACGAACCGTTACGATGAAGAGCCATAATTGTATCAATGATAGTAAAAACGTTGAATCTGACGGATTGTACTAGGACTTTCATTTTGACTTTGCCAAATAAACTTGCAAATTAGAACATGAGGTTGTATTTTATCTCGAGCGGGAATCAAACTTACGCCTGAATTATGCTTATTGCCTCTGTCGAAGAACATGCTGGCAGTGAGGCTAATGTGACTAGCCCTTTCAATGCGGGGATTATGGTCTCGGTGTCGTCTAATTTTCCACAGTAGAAGGATGTAAGAACTCGAACTTTCCAAAAAGGGGAGTATTAGTATTGGAGTTATTGGTCAACGGGTTGCTCTTACCTGATTGTAGGTTAAGTTTATCTACAGGACAGCGTCCCAAAACCGACGATAAGAAGTCGACACCTAGATTACGACTATGAAAAGGCTGTGGTGCATCTATCAATTTCTCAAACGATACCCTTAGTTCGTAACTCGTCTTCTTCTGAGGTAAGGTACTCTCCAAGAGCTTTGACTACATGGATTAAAGTGCTTTGATCTTGGGAAATCTCTGTCGCCCACGTAGTCTTAATTTCTGAGTAGTAGCGAATCCGACGAGGAGCGTGCCTGATACTGTTTGCTCGATTTCCTCGTCTCTGCCTGATGCCATCCATGTCCGAACCAATCTCTCTGTTGATTCCATGCCTTCGGATATTCAAGTTTGAGCTGGAGGTGGATGTCGTAAATCAGGATAACAAGTGATGAGATTCGTTGAGAGGTCTGGACCCCTAATTGTCATAGTGGACTGATGCTCACGTGAGGCGATGAACTAATTGCAGACGAACCAACTCGCTAATACTGCTACCTCTTGAGTCGTCTTCGCTTTTCCAGCTCTGAAGGCATTGACTGGGCCCGACGCATATGATATCCTTGGGTGCTGCGTCCTCCCAATGTTTTTGGAAACGCCCTGCGCAGGGCCTTTTGCGTCGTGTTTTCTCCTCAACACCTATGACTCTAGGTAATTCTGGAGTCAAAGGTCCTGGCGAGCCTCGCGACAAATGGAATTATAACTCGACGCCCTTTGGCGAGACACCAAGTAGAGAACATATGGAACTCCAACACGTTGATGCCAATATACTAGAAAATGAAACCACCCCGCCCCGCGGTGTGAAAATGTTAACCCGTGACTTTATTGAAGATTCATTGTACAATCCAAACTATGGATACTTCCCGAAACAGGCTACAATATTCGACACTCAGCACAGTACTATGGAGTTTACTTCGTTGAGGGATTCGGTTGAGTTTCAAGAGGAGGTGGGCAGGAAATATGCTGCTTATGGTGTAGACAGACACAACGGCCCTGGCAGGCAGTTATGGCACACACCTACCGAACTCTTCAAGGTACTTTGCTTGTTATCTCTGCTTGTATGACTCCTTACTCATATATTCTCGCAGCCATGGTATGGGCGAGCTATCGCCCAGTGCCTTGTGGCGGAATACCTTCTCAAATACTTTCCATACGAAGACTTCATAATTTATGAAATCGGGGCAGGGAATGGAACACTGGCAATGGATATTCTGGATTACCTTCGAGAGGAGTATCCTGATGTGTACGACCGTACACGTTACAATATCATCGAAATCAGTGGTAGTCTGGCCAAGCTCCAAAAAAAGAAGTTGTATAAAACACACCCTTGTGTCAAAGTGGTACATAAAAGCATTTTTCATTGGAAGACTAGAGAGCCTGCTCCTTGTTTCTTTATTGCCATGGAAGTCATCGTAAGTTGCGGCCAATATTACCCGCGCGCACTCACTTATCATAATTGAAGGATAATTTTGCCCACGACGTAGTTAGGTACGACCTTCGTACGATGGAGCCATATCAGGGTATAGTGACCATCGATTCAGAGGGTGACTTTGATACCCTCTACACGCCTGTCACCGATCCCTTGATTTCCGAATTTCTGGATTTACGGCGTCGCCTCAATCACCCTCTTCCTGTTAGTAGGACCTTACAAAAGTCGGATGCTTTACGGAGACTTTATACATCTCTTCCATTTGCCCCTAATCTGTCTGCAGAGGAATACATTCCCACTCGGCTCTTGAGCCTTCTTCGGACTCTTCGGAGTAATTTCCCCAGACATCGACTTCTCCTGTCCGATTTTTCGTCACTGCCAGAGACCATTCCCGGCATAAATGCTCCTGTCGTCCAAACCAGGTTCCGAAATATTACTGTCCCTTGCACCAAGCTCCTTGTTAGACAAGGGTATTTTGATATCTTCTTTCCCACCAATTTCGAACGCCTTGGGGACATGTACGAGCATATGATATCTCAGCCATTCGGAACCTCTTGCACAAACCCGGAATCCTCATTCCCTATGCGGTCAACCCCACTGATGACAAATTCCACATCCTTGTCCATGGGAGCAGATTTCTTTTCTTCGCGACATGCTAGCAATCGTAGAAGCCCCTTAGATGGTGTTGCTTCGGCGAGTGGCCTTCCAGTTGGGGAACGCAAGTCAAGTGTCTTCACGCACTCTGAATTTATGGAGACGTACGCAGATCTCAGCAAGACAAGACTTTTAAATGGAGAAAATCCTATGCTGGACTATTACAAAAACGTCAAGTTCCTATTCTAATTTTGGAGGACGAGAGACGGGAGCAGGACATCATAATGTTTATGTACGAATAATGTATAAGTAGTAATGGAAAGCCTCTCCCAGCTCTCTTATCTCCAAAGTAGTTCCGGGTCTCGTCAAGAAGCGTCGTCGAAAGTGAGGTTGCCCGAACGTAAGGTACAGGAATGTACCCTTCCCTTTTCGAAGTATTCTGATGCGCGAGTCAGGATGTATTGTCTTGCCGACTTCGATATATTACCTTATCGCTTCATCCACTTCTTTCGTGCAATCATCGACGACTTGTTTTGGAGGATCCTTGCCAAATCGGGCGGGTGGCATTATTATGATTTAAGTCAGGGATTACAAGAGACTCACCCAAACGTCTCCTTTCGTGGTCATCATAGCATCCATGGTGCCTGCAAACGGTGCTTAGAATTGTCCTCAAGGAAGGTTGAAAGCGATTTCAACCTTTATCAATCGCAATGTCGAAAGATTCGTTGTCAAATTGGAGATCACGGACATCCATTTCATGCCCTATTGTTCATGAGCATGTCTAATCTTGAAAAAGAGAAGGCAATCATTACATTCTAGCTCTGGTCGCAAATTTTGGTGCCGTTGACGCATTTTTTGAACGACCACGGCTGAATACTACCGTGTCTTCATCGATCCTGATTCAAAACCTAAACGTAATGCCACTGACGTCCGTATTCACAATATTCTTATATCCGTCCTCCCACATCTTGAAGTCCGTATGATTCGCTGAATTCTGCTCTTCACATATATCATATAAGAGCTCAGCACTCACATCCTCTGACAGCCTGGAGTTTCCACACCCTAACATCAGGATACGCGAGTCTCGATTTGGGATCAATTCCCTGATCATGGGAGCTAATTCAGAGTAGGACTTGAACCAATCAAAGTCTACATCTTCTGATTCTCTTTAACACAAATTATTAGTCGTACAGACTGGATATTTTTGTCAGATGTGATGAGTTACTGTGTATATCGTTGGTTCCTGATCTCAAGTCAAATTTTACACGAATGGGATAGGGATATGATTACATGCGTACCAGTATTCTTTCGTCCCATACTGTTCGTTCTTAGCGGGAAGTACGTCCATGGTAAGATGAGAAGAAGCGTTTGTTTATAGTTGGGGGAGGAACCAAACTGAGTTGACATCGTGAGGGTTTTCGGCAACAACTTGGTCACTGTCAGGCAAAGATTTGATTCCAACATGATGGTTCCAAGTATCTACTTATCCATCGAACACAGATCCAACTCAGTTTAGGCAACTGGTCATCTCATAACAGCTAACAACTACCATTCACGGCGTCTTTGATGTGATGATACGTTCATACGGAACAGGCTGTTACTAAATCCCTACTGGCAACGTAGGACAACCGTCATTTGTATACAGTGTCACCTGTGCTGTTTGTTTGATATGACCAACCGTTGGTATCTTAACCAACATTGCTTGGCCCTATGGAACGGCCCCTTCCTGTGTTCTTCCTTCCACCCCGGCTGGTTCTTTAGTGCAATGACCACCCAGGTTTATGTTGGCTCTGGCAATCAGAGGATCAAGTTCATTAAAGGCCACCGGAGATATCTTGATATGGATAGACGCTCGGTAAACCAGGTCTCCAGCGATGAGTTAACAACAGTAGAGTTTGGAGGTACTGTTCTGCCAAGTTCAAACCGACGCCGTCTACTTACAGCCGCCCTGTTAACAGAGGGCACGAATGCCACAACTATGGCAGACATTACTCATGTCCAGTCAGCTGCGCAGACAAATCATACCGCAGGGATCGTTGGTGGTACAATAGGCGGCATACTTTTTCTTATAATTTTATTGCTGTTATTCTATTTTCATCGCCGACGCAAGAAACGCGACACAGGTGTGTCCTTGATTCTGGGTGCATCTCAGGATAATAGGGTTACTCATAACAACATGTATATATATTATTCAGGTGCTTATTCTATGGGTCCTTTACAAGTCTGCCTACCCATGTCTAAAGAAGCATTTACGTCTCCCAAGTATGGCAATTATGGGATGTCATTCCGGAGTCCTACCTCCCCTCCTACAGAATCGGTTTTTGGTCGGCCATACGCATACCGTGCGT
Organism: Clitocybe nebularis; assembly: GCA_900068955.1. Classification (NCBI taxonomy): domain Eukaryota; kingdom Fungi; phylum Basidiomycota; class Agaricomycetes; order Agaricales; family Clitocybaceae; genus Clitocybe; species Clitocybe nebularis. The sequence goes on along the minus strand of CEMJ01390300.1, from coordinate 41,024 downwards.
CGCAGAGCAACAACGCTTCAACAACCACAGTGCATGCCATAATATGACTATTGTTCGAATCGTTATTCCTTATCGAGTGGTGTTTGATATCAGCACTCCCGCCGCTATTTCTCCCTATAAATAATTGTCTGTGTACACCTCAGAGTTTCTTGGCTTCTGTCCTTCATTATTCTGTACAACCCTCCTAGACTTATGACATGCGATCTACACAATACAGACACTAGCCTGACATGCAAAGAAGACAGAATAAAGTTCTACAAAAAAAATGTCCGTCTTGTTGTCTCCAATTCAGGCTAGATATGCAAGTCAGACCTGGGGTATGGCCAGAGGGTAGAATGTGTACCTTCCATGCCCATAAGATCTCGTTTTGCTTCGGGGGTACGATTTTTCGGGGTTCAGCTGGGATTTGTGCTGTGTCGATCTCGAGCGCTGTGTCGGCCTTTTCTTCGGCTTCGAATGGCTCCACATCGATTTCTAATGGTTTGGGTTCTTCTCCAAAGTGTTGGACTGCAGGAATTCCTTTCTTGAGCCACCGTAGTTTTAGAGTGAACCGAGGGCCAATCTCCTGGAGAGCAACCTTTTCCGTTGATCGAAAAGCGTACCTGAGATAGTGTTATTGGAGCTCTCGTATGAAGGGGAGCAAGTAAGAGAAGTACCGATGTCTTCTGAAGAATAAAAAGTCTCTTTGATTATGGAGGGTTACAACCTGCCTTCCCTGAAATTCGGGCATTGGAGGGAACGTTGTCTGGAACATGCGTCCAACAGCGTGTCCAAGACGAGTTACAAAATTATTCAAAACAAGCTCTGGATGATGCGGCGTAGCCCGTGCATGGCCCTGATAGAGGGTCAACCCCTTTATTATGTATAGTAAAGCAATTAGGACAATACATACAAAGATTTGTTTCGTTAACTCGATAGAAGTTAGCTTGAAATAAGCCGATGGGCCATTGGGCAGATGTACGAGTGTTATAGCATCTTCGACAAGTTTTCAGCTCCAGAGATGTCATACAGAAATTACTTTCAACTCACTTGGTTTTTTCATATCTTCATTAACAACACAGAGGTGTTTGTACCCCCGTCCCGCAGCCCAACCAGCGATTCTACCAAGCTCAAAGCCTTTACCCTTCTTCCGTCGAATAAATTCCGCGCCTGGGAATACTCCAACAAGCTCATCGCAGAATTCATAGGTAGCTTTCGTGGCTTTTGGCGAAGTCGTAATCAGGATTTTTGGTGGAAGGCTAGGATCGTCGGTTGAAGAGAAATAGGAAGCGAAGGGATCAGATGCTATGTCTACCGCAGATTCGTCTGGGCCGTCCTTCAGCGTCGAAGGACCAGCCAAGCTGGGGTCAGCTGTTAAGATTGAAGGGTCAAATTCGCGGGTGTTATCAAGCGTTCGTGGTATGTTATCGGCAAGCCGTTTCTGTACTCGTAGATGAATGACACAACGGCTCTCACAAACCCAGCGTTAGATCTGACCTTTTTGGCAGCGGGATCATTTGCTTCCAGCTTTGCTTGAGCAAGCCTCTTTTGTAACTTCAGCTGGCTTTTTGCCTTCTTCGTTTTTCGTGAGATTTCCTCTCGTTTTAGTTTATTCTTGATGGAGGAGGGTTCAAATCGCGCCGAAGGCATGACTTTGTATGCTTGAACTTTGTGGACCCAAATACTCGAGCCTAGAAAACCTGGATGAGGCGCCGAGATGGAATTAATTTGGAAGGCCGATGCCCTCCAAACTAAACCGTTGCAAATAGCCCAATCGGCCACATATGTCCTGTCGTCTTTGCTTATATATATTGAGCTTGAAGGGGTTTGAAAGTGTGATATAACATCGAGTCGCCCGGTTGTTATTAATCAACCGAAGTCGTAGTATAGGAATTACTATATAACATTTTCCTGAGTATGCTTAATTCTACAGTTATTCAGCGACCATTACGATAGTCAAACTACAGTCTAGATTTTTTGCTACAATTCATATGAAGATTGTACAAATCATCCGCTGCTTTCGCTATTTCAGCGCAAAATTTGGCGTTCGGCATTTCTTTTCTGGACGTGATGGTGTATTGCAAGCGATCTGGAATTCCTGATTAGCCAAAGACTCCGCCACGAATATGTGAGGACTAACCATCATACCCGGTCATGTACGCGACTCCGAAACCATCAGGGACCACCTGATAAATGTATATAAGCGTAGGATCGATACGAAGAGCGAATGTACGAACCTCGCCCCAACCGTAAACTGGGAAATGTTTCGAGAAAACAGCGGATGTACTCAATACCCAGTAGCTCGACCTCACGAAGACCGGATCGTTGAAGAGAGCGGGGAGATCTTCCCCGTCTTTTAGCAATTTTCTGAGACCTGTAAAGCAGTTGAGGGTGTATTCTGAAATCCTATGGGGATTTAGCTCACCCAACAAGTGTCGATCAACTCCCTGGCCCAATCCACCGCTCTTGGCGAGACCAATGTGCGCTTTCGCAGCTGCGTCAAACAACTCCTTCCTTTCTGCCTTATCAACTGCCGGATCATCCATGCTTCTTACCCAAGCATCTGAATCACTAGTCACAACACGAATAGCCTCAGTGCGCCCTTTATGAAACCTCCGTGTTGTGGCCGCTTCATACGTCGCCCCGATTCGCTTGGCGTCACCTATGAGCCTTCGGTATGCTAGCTGGACAACCATTTGCGCCCACGAGTCAGGGGAAACACCAAAACGCTTGATAGCAGCTTTCCCATAAGATGTGAGCAAGAAGCCAAGCTCTTGATCTTCAATGAGTTCTTTGGCAGAGCTATTAGCATTCGTTATTGCCTCTGTAATCGTCGAGGTTATCTCCCAGTCCAAGGGAACGGGTGTAGGAATATGGGAATTAGACTGTTTCCCATGGTCAAACGCAGGATCGTGTAGCATTTCCAGGACATCATCGCAAAGCCTGACAGTGGGTGTGCCGTCCATAACCGAATGCTCGCCCATGAATCCAGCATAGCCGTTATCAAAAACGATGAACTGAAGGGGTTTATCGACCCAGCGATTCTGTAGACCCACTGGGACGCCGTTAGAAATGTCGCCGTGCCACAGGGCTCGACTATGATGCACAGATGTAGTAGGGGTAGAGGTGTCTAAATTGATAACGAATGCCGCTGACTGAATAGCATGCAGGATGGAAATATTATTTGGGGATGAAGCTAAGTTTGCATAATCCTGGTGGTTTCCATTGGTTTGAGGGATGTTGATTAAACAAAATCAGCCTACCTTTGCCCACACATCACGATTAGAAGCTGTCAGGATTCCAACACCCGGGAATTCCTGATCAGTATTATCATATATGTGTTGTATTTGCCTGCACCCTATCAGATTTTGGTGATCATGAATTAAAACAAGACATACTTCTCGATTTCTTCAGTGCCAAGTATCCGTTTATTTTCCGTGAGTTCGACCTTCCATACCCGATTCTTCCTGAACACAACTATATGTCCAAAGTCTCCCAAATCGCCTTCTTTCGCATAAGATTCACTCCAGTCTAAACCTTGGGGACCAGGTATACGACAGCAATCGAACATCCATCTTGTATGGGGTTTGAGCATCCGAGCATGAAGTTTCGTAGAAGCTCACCTATAGGTATCCATGCAAAGGGGCCCCTCCTTGGTAGCATCTGGGTTAATTATCCCCTGCTTGAGTTTCTGGCGAAAAATCATAGCAGCACGTGCTATACCAGCAGCACGAGCAGAAGGCGTTTGTGATAAATGCTGCGGGTGGGCGTCAAATCCATCTGAGAATATAAAAATCGCTTGGATACACCCCCAATATGGCCATTTGATTACGCACAATAGTAAGATACATTTACTACGACCTGATGAGCCATATATCATTAATAGATGTACTCATTTTAGGAAACCGAAGACAAACCGAATCCCGATAACCCTGATACCCGCCATCGTCCCACCACTCCTCAAGCCAATGCGGTGTTTCTTCAAAGCGCTGCAAGAGTCTTGCCTGGAGCTCTGGACCTTGGCCGGCGGCAAATTCATCCACTTTCTTTTCTACCGCAGCATATTCGCTATCGGACCAGGCTATTGGCTTCAAACTCTGCTTCAAACGGGCGAGGGTGTCCCGGAGATTTACAACAGGAAGCTTCTGTAGATTTGAAGAGAAAGTCACTGTGTCAGGAGGGGCTCCTGGAGCAACAGCTTTCCATCCCTTTGGGCGTTGTTTGATCACGGAAGTAGACATTATGCAGCGATGAGGAACAGTAGAGGGCCGGGACTTGAGGGCCGAGCACAGATATCTGCCTACTAGCATTATCTGTTCAAGTGGGAGAAGCGTCGAAACTCCTAGTTTTCACCTGATATTTTGTCCGCTCTCAGTGCTGTCCGGCTCTGCCGGTGCATGCTTATAGACGATCGACCACACGTGATGCACGTACCAAGCGACGTCGGTCGCCTGAAAATCCATTAAATCCTAGCCTATTCAAATTACCAAATCACCGAAGTCAGTGCTCATTACAAGAAAAAATAGCAGAAGCGACTCATGTACCAAAAATGAACGAGTGACCACCTATGTATAGGCCTCGTATGTTTTGTATAAATGTAAATAATATTACATAAAAACGTACCTAGCTAAATGTATGGGAAAAAAACTAAAGTTTATATGAACATATATTCTCGGGGTTGGATAATAAGCCGGATGTATTCGACCATGTCAACAAAACCCGTGGTTGCAGTGGCCAACCGATCGGGATGCATCGTGGACTATTCTGGAAGTCGCAAGCGTTTAAGTCTTCGAAAAGGTCTTAAAACGACAATTAGGCAATACATATCCTCGTTAACCCTACTGAATCCCGAAAAACGCTATCGCAAGATTATAGGATGCTACATCAACAGGAAAAGTCGATAGATCCCGATAATAGTAGACTCATGCACCAGGTATTCCTCGGGAAACAGAGGATTGTTTCGCATGAGGGAATAAGTCAGTATCAGTCACCTGGAGGGAGCGGTGGCATGTCCGCCTGTGGGCTGGCGGCACTGAATTGTGCGCGGATAGCCTTTCAAAAAGAGGATGATGGGGTTATAGGCGAGGATCTACTTCATCATCTACTCAAGCGGCAAACGGCAGAAGTGAGCACTTTATGATGCCGAGTTCAACCATACTTTAGCATATTGCTTGTTCATTGTCTATTCCACAGGATATCACCTCTATCTGTACCCACTGGGATAGCGCCCTTCACTTGGACATGGACGACATTCTACTTGTTCCATTGTTCAGCACGTCCTTGCGACTTGTTCATCCCCCTACATATTTCAGCCAGTGCGATTTTGATAATTTCAAGAAATTGCTCCTGTACGCCAACCAATAAACATACCCCGCAGCTCCTAATTGATAATCGTAGAGATTTGCAGGTGACATCTCCATCATCCTCTGCAGCCGTTATGATTACACGACCTCCTGAAATAATCGCATGTCTCAGGATTCCCACCTCCGCTGGTGATGTTTTTCTCGTCTTCGACTCGCACACTCGTCCAAACCACCCCTCAGGAGCTGGGTTCATTCTGAATACCTCACTAGATGAGACAGCCAGATATCTCTCTGCCCTTCTTAAGATAGATCAAGATCTGCTTTCAGGAGACGGAGATGCTGGATTCCAATGGCAGATCGACTTGATGCGACAATTCTGCGGTCATATCCTCATATCGAAGGGCTCTACGGCTGACAATCTAGAAGCTTTGACCCAAACAGTGTTGGAATCAAGTATCATGCTTTTGACGTTGAAGGCAGAATTAGCCGCTGCCAAGCAGGAAAACTCATTTTTAGCAACCGAACTCGAGAAACTCAAAAAACCGCCGAAAACACCTCGCAGGGAAGAATTCACTCGTAGTCCCCCGCACCATGCCACCCCTGGGACGTCTGGCACATCGGCCTCCCCTTTACCTGTATATAAGCGTGTTGCGGAGCGAGTAACAAGGTGCGGGAATAGCAGCGACCAAATATATAGTGTGTAGTTCACATGAGTTTCAGAGCCGCTACCGACCGAGGTCAATGGCAAGTCGTCGGCCGTCGATCGGCCCGTTGGAAGCTAAAAGATAGAAACGATGACGATCACCATCTTGCTATCCAATTGCAATCCAAACTCAACTATGAGGCCGAGGCCATGGCAGTGCAACTTAGCTACGAGGAAGAAGCTAGACGTCTAGCTGCTAAACGAAAGGAACAGGTAAGGCCATTCCTGCTATTTCTAGTACGGGATCTGTTTGACCACTGCCCTGAAGACGTCGCCCAAATAACACAATAAGATCCTTCATATATTCCAATTTCATGTCGATACTGTTGTGGTTTGGAACTTTGATCTAACTCTTACAAAACAGCCTAAAGGTCAAAGTTTTGGCGCCATGTGTGAATGGATTTGGTAAATTTTCCTTAGATTTTATCTCTGTCTGATCATTCATATAAATACCTAATCCCTGATCTTATTGATGGTTTGGATGTTCGTACGGCGATGGTAGCTCGGTATAAGTGTTCCGTTCTATTCTTTCCAATTGAATGAACATCTATTGCCCAATCTACCCCGACCTGCATTCTGGAGAAAGTGCCGGCGAGTTCATCTTTTTATCTACAGTGAATAGATCTTTGCGCCGTCAATGAATCCGGCCAACCCCTTCATCTAATAGGCCAGGTAACAGGAGTAGGTGTTATGCAGATTCCAAACCATGTTCATTACAGATATTTAGGACTAATCGACTGGGGTGACCATTCCCGGGTTATCAACACGTATGGTTGTGTCAAGAGCTAGTGGTCGTCTCCGGGCGTCGGCACTTTTCGGTCTGCCGAATACACTTCCACAGAGCTGCAATCGTGTGACGGTACATCTGGTACCCATTCCAAATTTTCGTGATTCTAACTTTTGTGGCGTATGTTACCAGATCGCTGTACGCGGGTGAGATTTCTCTATGTATGTGCACTCCGAACAATATTTATAGTCGACGTGGAGACAGTACCGTCAGGTTCGCATTGTAGAGGGGGATCAAGACTGTAGTCTCTGCCTATCATTAATAATGCACATCTTCCATGGATTGGTAACCGTTCCCCGCAGTGTACAACGAGGGTAAACCTCGAGTATAATAAAATGGGTGGTCACGAGTCTAACCTTTCTAGTTCAAGTTCAAAGAGGTCTTACTATCCATAATCAAGACTGTTTATAAAGCTATAATATTAGCCCATATTACATAGCTGTAACAACGATCATCTGCTTAAACCACCGTTACTTCCCAGAAGTTTCTTAAAGTCATTAGTGAACTTCGAAACGAACACCTCCGCCTGAGAATCCATAAAGCCTTCTCCCCATGTCACCGCGATCGAGACTCCACCCCTTGGGTCTCCTACGCAGCTAAGCTTAAGCGCCGCGCCCACAACAACATCGCATTGGGCAAATGCTGTCCTTTCAATTGTCCATTTCACATGTTCGGCCCTGGTTCCAACTTTAAACCGACCAAGATTGGAGATTTCTAATCCCCCTTGGCGTTTTTGACCAATTTTTGCTCTGAAGTATAATTCATATCTGCCGAATAGATATCTAAGCATTCCAATCTCTTCCTTGTTTCGTACGGCGGCCGATCGAAGGTTCGCAGAAAACCGGGAAGCGTCGGTCCAAGAAAAGGTTGTCTTGATGGGAGGGTAGGTGTGTAGCGTAGTGACATAATCACAGAATGAATCCTGAGATGAACCAGCCACTTCTCTAAGAGAGACAGGGACATATGACGATATCGTTTTTGCCTTGGATTCCCGCTCGGATATAAGAGAGGACAGCACGGAAGTGGCTAACATCTGATATGCTGATGTTAAGGTTGTTTTGTTGAGTCTGCACAGAACAAGGAATTCGTTGACTTCCTCTGGTGTGAAATCGATGAACCTGACATTTGTTTTCAGGGTAATGTCCGTCCCGACAATGTTACCAGTCCACGCTGAAGCCCCGCGGGTCCAGGAGGTGGGGGCGAAAAGATCATAAACTTCCTGAAATACCTTTTTCCACGAGGGTGACAGGTTAGTCACACTCTCAATAGCAGGTAGGAAAACGGTGGTTGAAGGGACGGTAACTGAAGTGGTATCCACATTACGATAGTCGGTGGTATCTTCTAGAGCAGCAAGCAGAGTACGGTGGAAAGCCAGACCACTGAGGCCATCGCCGATACAATGGTGCCATGCGAAGCACACATAGTTGTTCTTCAGGACAACAACGCGCCATAAGGGTGTATCTGACTTCGTATTAAATGGCCGAGAGAGCTGTGCCTCGAAGACGATCTCAAGGTCATCACTCTCCGGAAATTCAATGACCATGGAAAGATCGATGTTTTCCAGTCGCGCAAACCACGGGCTGCTTGTGGATTCTCCTACCAGACGTACACCCAGGGCGGCATGTGTTTCCACAACTTTTTGAACGGCGGGAAACAGCACATCTTTAGTGAGAGAACGAAGGTCTGTACTTCTATACTGTGCAGCGGAAATAACGCAGGAGTCAAACCCCAGGAAATGCCGGGTAATGTGGAATCTTTCCAGCCGGCCTGGGGAGTAGGTAGAGGATATATACACAAGTAGGATATAAAGTCAGCTACATACCTGCTGGTCTGACTTCCCTCGACATGTCTACGGGGGGAGGGAGAGTTTAGATGGTTTAAAATTTAGGCTCATGATCGAGTTTGGGCGCTTGAAGCGCTTCTGTTGCTGCGGAATTCTGTCCGGGAAAGACCTCTTGCCGACTCAACTTGATGATCGATATACTTGGTCAGTGCTTACGGCGACCGTCCCATCCTCAATAATGTACAACCGACCCGATAGACCTCTCGTCGTTAAGTGCACCCTGGACAACTGGCACAAGAAGATTACGTTTTCATCTGCCCGGAATTGTACATACGATCTTCTCAGGCATAAGGTGAGTCAATTTAACGCCGTTTCACAGCTCTTCACCACCTGCATGTATTATCAATAGGTTGAACAATGCTTCGCGCTCTCTTCAACATCTTATGCAATTGCATACAAAGATGATGACGGGGAAATCTCAAATATTATAACCGACTTGGACTTGACGGAGGCGATCCAGTATTTTCAGGCAGGCGATGATGCCCCTTTATCGTCAGCCGCGTCTATATTATCTGGTCGTAGCTTTGGTAGCCGCAAGGTGACACTACGCGTACATATTACGGTTGACTACGACGGGCCCAGTCTTTCAGACACATCATCTCTCGTCAGCCTCGAAGAATACAAGGGGCGAAATGGAAGCCAACAATCATTCCCATTTGGCACCCCGTCTGTAGACCTAGATGATGACTCCGTCACAGTCAGCTCGCGAGACAACGGAAGGGCGCCCTCTAGTTTCGTTCCTACGCAAGGAAGTTCTAAATCGTTGCAAATGTCCTGGGTGGAAGTCCCGCATCCCGCAATAGGGGCTGGGAGCTCTCGGGTTGGAAATCGTGAACCTACTATCAAACTAGCGGAAAGCTCGAACCAGTCGAGTAACCCGTTCTCCGACGATTACGAGCTCACTGCTGCTGATCGATACCCCGAAGATCCTTCCGCCGTATTTGAGCGACTGAAGTTGCAGGAGGAGATGGGGGATGACCGCTCTAGTGTGGACTTTGACTCACTAGCAAGAAATGATCGGGGAGTAGCTTGGTTGAGAGATCAGAATGAGCGCACTATCCGTTCAATGCTGGGAGCTCTACCTGAACCGTCTGAAACAGATAGTGTATCACAGGCGCAGGAGCAACTTGGAGGAGATTTGGCTTTGGAACGGGACCCGCGTGGCAGATATTATTACACATATACCTCCGCAGGATCCTCCGCTTCACAGACCCACGGTTCTGGATATGATGATGGAATAAACGGTCATTCCGAACATCAAGCCACAGACTTAAGACCACGACCGACCTCCATGCACCTGACCTGGCTTGCCTCTCAACAGGTCAAATCCGTGGATCGTCGCCCCAAACCATCTATGTCTACCCCTTCTTTTCATACCCACCACTCCGATCCATTGCCTTCCCGAGGGGATTCATTGATCAATGGGAACGCATCCTATCCAGTTGAAAGAGAGTTGCTACCGTTTCTTCCACTTTCTGTCCCACCTATTGGAAGTCTGACAGACTGCTCTGAATGTGGGTCCTTACTGGATTCAATCCGTTATGTCTGTTCCACTTGCGGTGAAAAGTTACCAGTTGACAACAAAACGTTAATTAAAGGGAAAGGGAGGGATTCTATTTCTGGTGTAAGCTACACTTATCCCCCCCTCCCACATCGTTCCCCTTTCTCGTCCACTTCATCTCAGACGTATATCGGCAGCTCCGACACACTCAATGACTCACTTACCTTTCGTCATAAGCCGCTCCCGTCTGTACCATCTAGCTTGAATCTTGCTGTGCCCGGAACATCCTCTGTGAAAGGTTATGAGTTGTGTTCAGGATGCATACAATCTGCTGGTGTTCATCATGCAATTGAAGCCGGCCTTGCGCCAGGCTCGTCCCCGGGTGTTTCAGCCCCTGCATCGCCAGAGGATGCACAGGCAGCATCACAGTGGAGAAGGGCTGCTCCCAAAAAAGGCCACTTGCGGCATGCATATCAAGAGAAAGTCTGGGGGCATGGCGGCTGGGAAGATGTCGGTGAGTATGGTGTCTTTGTATCAAGATAACTTACCAACATGGACGTGCAGCGCTGGATGAAGTCAAGATATCCAAGTGTTCTACATGTGAAGCTGTCACACTTCGCAAGCGTTACAAGTGTGCGTCTTGCCCAAATATCAACCTATGCCGCGCCTGCTACAGGCAAGTCCGCAATCAATGATGCTCGTACCATGATCTCACGGGAAATACAGCCAGGTCCATGAGTTACACCCTTCACATGCCTTTCTCATCGTTCCAGATAGGCCAGTCCGTTCTCACAGCGAACCAGATTTCTTCACCAACGCCCCAGTCGACACCAACGACGAACAATGTTAGTATTATCTTACCTAACCCCGTAATCGAAACTTACGACGGGAATGCTGTAGCTCTCAAACACCCAGGTGTCAAGTGTGCACAGTAGGTTACATTAATCGCCCAAAGGAGTCATCTATTCATGTCTTTCTATCTAGCTGCTTGCTTGATATTGTTGGCGCACGCTTCCACTGCGCCATATGCGACTCTGTTGATATATGCTCCAATTGCGAGTCGGCAGGCCTCCCAGGCAATCTGGATTCGGATGACGATGGTCATAATTCATCCCACATTTTAATCAAGGTATCTACGTCAGCTGCCCCCTGACTAATTTTTTTAACGACGCATGTAGATCCCATATCCACTAGAAAGGACGGAGGTGGGTCTCATATTTCTGCTGTAGTAGAACGCTGCTAACGTGTACTGTTTACTTATAGTTGCAAAGTGCCAGTCAAAGAGCCATAAACCTCTGGACCGGCGGGGATGCCGAGAGTGTTGGTCTTGCTATTCCGCGATCGAAACCAAGCTCCGTGGTTTCATCGTATACTCGCACTGTGGTTGGATCTGGAACACGACGTTCTCAATCACCACCCGATGATCACCATCTCTTCTGCAATGGCTGTAGCCATGTGAGTCATCTTGTAGTCAGCGTAGCTTAAATCTGATAAGTAGTGACGTAGCCAATCATTGGGATCAGATACCAATGTGCCAACTGCCCCTCGTCCCCCCGGGCGTACAACCTAGTATGATTCAATGTCATCCATCGTGGAGGCCTACGAAATATTGATCAAATATCTCACTAGTGCAAGAATTGCGAAGGCCACTCGTATGGTCTGCACGACCCGATGCATGTATTTTTTAAATTTCCCCGGCCAGTGCAACGACCGTTGGAAGCACCTTTCCCGATGCTGCCAGTTTTGTGAGCTTCTTGTATCTCCGAATTCCTATCGTCACTTATTATAGACTAGGTACAAAACACCGGCAGGACCAACAGCAGGAGGAGCGGGTGGTGACCCTAAAGGTAGTTGTATCTACCTGATTTTTTGAAACTTCATTCACGTCAGGATAACAGCGTATTTGGGTTCACTTGTCCATTCTTCGGCCGTCTGCGACCGATGCATGACTTGTATCCTCGGGGAATGGTTCAGATGTGCTTACTGTTCACGAGATCTTTGCGACTCTTGTGAGGAGGTAGATACACACGACGACTGTCATGTATTCCTAGTATTTAAATCATCTGTAAGTGACTTACTTACGTTGGTGTTCAAACTTCCGGCCTAACGTATATCTCTAGGTTGACATGCAAGCTTTCAAGTGAGCAGCACCTCATACATTAATGGAAAAAAGCCTTTTCTAACCCATTCCTCAGATCATTTGCCAATCTGGATAGCCCAAACGGAAGTCCACCAGTGATACCATATCCTGTATACCGTCCCTGAAGTTTAGCTGGATCTGGATTCGGACTGCATATATATTGATAGTATGGATTTTGTATATCGTCTGAAATAATATAATACAATATGGAATGAAGCAGCTAGCCTTTCTTAAAACCTGGGGTAACATTCAGCACAGTGCTTAATACATAGTACGGGACCAACCTAAGCGACGCCGCTCATAGAAAAGATCAGTCCTACTGGCGCCCAAGTTGACGATTTTAGGGCACCCATCACGGTCTTTTTCAAGTCTTGTACACTCAGCACAGTAATACGCGTCCGAAATTCCTGCACATGATAAGTCATAAGCATAGCGCAACAACTTCCAACTCACCAGGTGAACCGCATATTATACAACGACCCCCGTAAGTGCCAAAGTTACATTCATCGCAAATCCGCACCAGAGTTTCCGGTCTTACATACGAATCACAAACTGGGCTGGAGAAAAACAGGCTCAGTTTGAGACATGAGATAATGCTCGAGAGGACGCACCATTTGCCATCGCATTTTTCACAGAGGCGACCGATTGCTGAGTTGTGTTCAACGTACGTTCCTAAACAATACTGATTTCATACCAATGCCTGGTTGACGCCTACACATAATCAAGTCTAGGAAGCGAGGGTGCTCAGCAGGTAAGTAGATTTGAAGAGCGATTGTACTCACCAGGATGATGTTTCGACATGGTGAGTGTTGAATAAGTGAGTGAGTGAGAGCGATGACCAAGTACGTTACTCAGTCGCCAGCTTCAGGCAAGAGGCGAGTCATTGATGACTCAGCAAACAGGACTTGTCCGTTAACTCTAATTATATTGAAACAAGACTACAAGCACAGAGTGATACAGGTCCGACAATGTTCATTGGGAAACGATTCGTAGTTAGGACAAATGGAAACTGCCAACTCCTTCTTGAATAGCGATACGTAGCTTTTCTTGCATGACTGCTTTCGAACTATACTCTGGCAGCTTAAGATAATTGACACAAGTCATTACGCTTGGAAGATAATCGTCTGCGGTTAAGGGAGCCTCGTGAGGTTTGCGCACAACGGTGAGAAGTGGATTTAGGCCTCGGAAACCTTCGTAAGAATGTCAGCGAGGAGCTACGAGTACGCATAGAATCTACGTACCACCGATAGGTAGCTTTGGGCTGCCTGTAATGAATTGCAAAAAGGCGCGACGCGTAGATAGATCATAGTTTGATATGGTTTCTACCAGATCACGGATCGCTCGACTCTCAACGTTAAATCCATGATCTGCCTTCAGAGCCTCAACAAGAGCTGTCGGAGGGATCAGGTAACGGCAACAGTCATCACTATCTGACATACTTTCGATACTCCAGTCTTCATCGGAATTTCCAAACAACATAACTAACTCGTCTGCAGAGAAAGCCTGAAGATCAGTTATTGGGAAAACCTTCGAGAATCCATCTTTAAAGGCTTTGGCCTGGATCTGTGCACCCTTGCCAAGGATAGCATCGATGACTTCGTGGATGTACTCATGAACGTTTTCTGAAGTAACGGATATATCTCTTCCCCCCGGCTGGCAACAATGTAGTCAGAAATTGAACAGGTATATCCTGCATTGAGGTAATGCTTACTCTCAGTTCAATATCATATCCCGGAATGGTGAAATCGAGGGCAAGATCTTCTATAGTGACTGATTCTACCATGGCGATTTTGCGTAAAAGCTACCGTAATAGTTATGAATATAAGATAGGTATAACTCAAAGTGTGACGAACCTTATCGTTTTGAGATTGACTTTTTGCAGTCACGATGTTTTGAATTTTTGTTAGAGAACTAGCAAGATCGGGGTCGACGAGCTTTAAATAAATTTGATAAGCGCGCAAAGCTTCGGGATTAGACAGACTTACCTTCAATGATGCAATGGTCAAGGGTACATCTTCACCAAGGACGAGTTTGAGAAAAACTTTATTGAAAGTCAAGTCGATTATGCGTGAGTCAAGCATGGCTTTGGCTACGAATTGGCCAATCACTCGCAAAATGTGAGTTCGCTTTCTGCAGATGGGTGTTAGCAGATCGAAACTAAGTGATATGTAGAGACTTACTGTCCACCATCACTAGTGATATCTTCGCGGCTCAGGGGCGAAGGATACAGCCCGCTGGGATGGCTTACATAAGGACTTGAACTAGTGGTATCCGCATCCCTCCATAGCTTGAGGTCTTTCCTAGCGAATTCTTTCGAGACTAAAGCGTAGAATTCGAGGGTTGGACCAAGCCCTGTCCCGACTTCTTCGAAATACTCGACCTCAAGTACTGAGGAAGACGATCCGTATAGTTCAAACACCTTGACGGCGGACTCCAGGATATGCTTGCGGGAGATCCTTACTTTCTGTCTTTGTAGGCGTCCAAGGAAGCCAATTCCCTCGTCACGTCGTGAACTGTCCTGAACACGGTTTTGTTGACTTTGCCATTTGAGGATAAGGCGGGCGTATCCAAATGATGTAGACTGAAGGAAATTATAGCGAGTAGCGAAAGGGAAGATAAAGGGGAAATGCTGGGGTAGATCTAAAGCCCAATCGGGTAGACAAGAACTAGATTGTAGGTGGTAAGTCATATATAGTATAAATAGTTGGTTGAAACGTACCTAGCAACAATCATTGGCTCCTCTAGTTGTCGAGTTAGCTTAGCTGTGAGTTTATTGTTGACAAACGCCGAGTCCGGTAGGTTTCGTTTTTCTCCCGCGAAGACCAGACGTTCTGCCTCCAGCGTATTGAGCAGATGAAAAACACGAAGCAAACGTAGTATTTTGGCATGAGGAGCGTCCTCGGGGAGAGATGAAAGACTTGGGCTAGGTGACCGGTTTTTTGTTCCATTTTCGACACTGTCCGTACGAGCTAGAATCTGTATGAATAAAAATAAGACAAGGGAAATGGGGTTAACGTACAATCCGATGATGGGGGAGGGCCAGTAACTTTTTTGAACTTGATGGTGTACACTCCCTGCCAGATCATGCCCGGCGGTAACGGTCCTGTCTTCTTTCGCATTTCATGCTGGTGAATGGCTCCATATATAGTCAAATCTAGTGGTAAAATGTGATCATCCATAGAAAATTCAAGATGCCAATCGGTAGGTTTCGTTTTCAACGCCGCAGCATAAGATGCCCTCGTGGATAATGAGTTGCGTGGGTTTGACATCGATGGTCCCTCCTTAACTGACGAATTTGGAGTAGCTACACGAGTGCCATCTGGCGTCTGTGCTTCTACTTTTGAGCCATCTGGGAGGGGGATGTTTAGCACTTTAGACGAGGATGATAAGCCTGTCCCGACCTTCCGCGACTGAAAGTGTTACTGTCTTGTCTGACACGGAATTATCAGGGTCGACTTCGTCGTCAAAGACATCCGCGTCAACTTCGTCGTCGGTGAAATCAGCCTGAAGGTCTGAGTCAACAACGGTGTCGCTTGGTGCGGTTTCAATGATAGATGGGCCAGGGCCTGCCACTGCGTCAGGCGGCAACGTATTTAGTCCTGATATCCCCGACTGTGTAGGCGGTGCTGTAGTCGAAGGTTCCACATCAGGGCTAGTTCCATCAACGCTAGTGCTAGCATTTTTGGCACTCAGTCTTTGACTACGTCGGCGTCCGATCGTCGGCGAGTTTGTTGAGCTCGCTTGAGTTTCAGGAACGGAGGTAGCAGGGGTTTTCGGGGGTTGCTGGGGTTCGTCTGCAGGTCGTGAGGATGTACCACTGAACCCAGAAGCTGCCAACGCAGCCAGCATGCCAGATAGGCGCGACCCACTGTTTAATAACAACCCTGCTACGCGAGGACGCAGATAATCGTGTAACGCTTGGAAGGTGGCTATCGCATGGATCGAGACAACAATATTATGTAGGTTTCGGGGGACATCGGAATCATCCCCTGCGACAAGGCGCAACCGTAGCTGGCGTGCCAACAAAGAAGGGGAGCTGCGTTTTGAATCTAATATATTGTGGTTTAGCGAACCGCCATGAAAAATAGATGTATTCAGACCATCAGCACCCTGGGCGACCGTCACAACCTCAAAAGATTCCATTCTTGTCAAACTCTCCTGCAATTTCTTCACCAAAGTTGAGAAAGGGGTTTGGTTAGTATTCAGGTTCTTTATTCGGCGACCAGTGAAGGCGTCTAGTAGGATCTCTTTGCGCCTCTTCAAATTCACTATGATAGGGGTAAGTGGTGAATAAATGACGAAACGTGAAACACATTACAGGTTCTCCCTTGGTCGGTTGCGAATTGGAGTAAACCGTCCACCACCCCACTCTGTAGCAATTCAAAGCTTGACACGGAGGTGTGAGGTGATGCAAAAAGCTCCGCGAGCTCACGAAGAGCTTCGGAAAGCTCTTTCTCGGTTGCATCTTGTGCAGATATGCGATCCACCAGAAGGCGAAGGGCGTCAAATGCGCTATCCCCGTCGAATCCGTCATCATTGGACAAGAATTTAAACTGTATGACGCGAGCCCGTAGAGTGATTGCGTCCTCAGGCTCAAGCGAAAGTGAAGAGAGCTTCTTGAAACCAGGTATTGATACTCCAGGGAGATGGGGAATAGGCGGGACGCTTCCAGATTCGGGTGTAGGCGTTTCTGAAGATTCCTTGTCCTTGTCCTTGGATTTTGCCGATGCCACTTGTCTATCTCCTAGCGCTTCGATTTCGTGAAACACCCCCTCCCTGCGAAACGTTGGCTTATACAATGAAGGTACCTTTGCTAAGAGCAAATCGACCAGTTGGAGGGCACCAATAACGAGAGATGGGTGATCTCTGGATGACAAGATAGAAGAGGCAAAGCTTGCAACTGGCACAAACTAGATGATAATAAGGAAATGCTTGGGAAGAAAACAGACAAAGACCTACTGTGAGTACTCTCTTGAGACCATCTCCGTCCAAAAAGCTAACAGCTTTTAACAAGCCAGTCAATGTTTTGACCCTGACAGGCGTTATCACACTCGCGGCATAAACATCGATGAGTATCGGCACCATAAGTTGCATAAATCGTCCAACAACGGCCGGTTTAGATCGGAGTTGTTCGGTTCTGTCTGGTTCCTTGGATCCTGTTGCAGCACTTGTGTTCAATGCCTCTGTTGCTTCTTGACTTCGGTTCTCAGAAGGACCTGGATCAGGGGAAGGTTCATCCGTGGGTCCAGATATCAACATGGCAGCAATGAGGGGCGCTTGTGCGGCCTGGCGCGCAGCAGCTCTGTCAGCTTTCGCTTTTGCCTTGACCATACGAGCCAGAGACTTTTCGGTATACCCCTTGTGATCGAATACTCCATCTATTATGCATTTGAGTTGTAGAGAATACCAGAAAGTTGGAGCAAGTCAACATACCCTTAGGTAAAGGAGGCATCAATTCAGAGACAAGGCTTAATGCTTCCTCCACTTGGTCTTTGGGACGATGGGCCAAATTTTCCATTACAGTCATATCGGCGAGGCCTCCGCCTAAACCCTGACCGCCGGTTGCACTGCCCTGCTCATCCCCATTTTCAAGGGCTGACGGCAGAACTCCTGTGAGAATTTGGTACAAGGTATCCACAAGATCGGCCTCCAGAAGGGCGACAGTTATCTTTGGACTAGCCCTTGCTGAAGTCGCCAGGGCACGTAACAACAGAGTATATGTGTTTGGTGCAATCAGTGGCGATCCACCAGCCGGCAGAAGAAGTTGATTAACTGCCTTGATCAGATCGGTGTCGACAAGTGACTCCAGGTTTTCAACAGAAGCACGATAGTAAGAGTCCACAACACGGATGACACAAAGACATGCAAATTCAACCAACCGTTGGTCTGAATATGCCAAACAATTACGGATGATGGGCCAAACTCCACGAATCATTGGAAAATGCTCCGATGCTACATTGCGACAGCAGTTGGAAGCTGCTTGCAGAGCTGTTCGTTGTACCGCTATGGAAAAGAAATCCAAGTAATTGAGCAAAGCGGCAAGACCACCCTCACGAACAATTGAGCTAGGAAATTCCTCAGATATTTTTTCCATTGTCTGGAATATATAACGAGTTTAGCCATGGATCTGAATGAAAAATCTGGGCACTTACACTCAATGTTTGCTCTGCAAGATCAATGTATGATATCTCAATTAGTTTACTGCACAGCACAGGAATTGCTCCATGGTAAACAACTGTGTGTGCAACACCAGGAAGAGCTTCCATAAGATTTGCAAGGCATCGACAAGCAAGTACTTGGGCCTCGAGATTGTCATCCCCCTGGAAAGTATTTCCAGTGCTCATAGCGAGAGCAGCAGCAAGAGCAGCGTCTTCGTCGTGTTCGGGCCTGTCATCATCCCCATCCTCATCTTCATCTTCGTCGACACCTCGCCCCCCGAGAATTTTAACGAGTTCCCGAACAAATTGTTCTACTTGAAAAGAACCTGCCAATGTATCCTCCGTGCTGATACTAAGCAATTCGCTCAGCTCTTGTAATGTGACAAGGCGGGTAGTCGGATCGGCAGTTGTCTTGATGTTATTTAGCATAGTCTTGAGACGAGATGATAACGACATCATATAAGAACCAAACTGTCGATAATCTCCAAAAATGGCCATAGCCGTCGTTTCATCCATGCCACCTGGAATGGGGCCACCATCACTTGACGGGAGTCCACCGTCCCCTTCGTCATCGTCGTCGTCGTCGTCATCATCATCGTCATCATCACCAACGTTATCCCCACCTACTGAATCATGTTCTCCAGGGTCACCATTCCCTTTATCTGGTTCACACTCTTCCTCCATGTGTTTGGTCATATGCTCTTCCGTGCGCTCATCCATATCGGAATCTTCACGCCTATATCCCCCATCCAACATCTCAATATCCTCATCCTCAAGCCGAGAGGAACCTGCAGATGAAAGTTTACTCTTCAGTGCTGTTCTGTCTTTGGTAGTGGTAGATGTCCTATGATGATATTTAGAATATTAAACAATCATACGCGGCTAATGAACATACCGGGGTTTACGGGGCATTTCGAGGGATTGCGATAATGTGGTATTGGACCGAAGAGAGTAAGATGTCCTAGGTCGCTTTGCAGATGGGCCTGCAGTATCTTCGTCGTCTGAGGTGGATTCGGGGGCAGCACGTTTCTTTCCTTTAGGATCTCGTACTGGTTCGTTGATTGCTAGAGAGTCGGGAACAGAGAGTGTGGCTTTGCGGGCACTATGATCCTCAGATTAGTTCTACTGGGCGAGTAATTAGAATCTATCAATTGGGCTCTACCGTTTGGCAGTCCGAGGAGAAGCTTCAATTTGTTTTCCTTTTCCGAGAGCAGATTCACGAGAACGTTTTGATTTGGTAGTGTCTACGGCTGCTGAGGTTGATGAGAGGTGCTCTTGAGTGGTTGGGTCGCGCTCCTTGCCCTGGTCTTTGGCCTTGATCTTCTGTTTTGCGGCTTTGACTCTTGCACTGGTGCGCAAAGCTCTTGATTCGGCGGAAGCTGCTGAAGATACAGAGTCTTGGTCGGGTAGCTGAGGTCGAGTTGTAGATGTACTGGCGCTGCTGGTGGCTTCTTGATGATGATTTGGTTGTAAGTCCATTTAGTACATGCTCTCAGCCATCGATTCCGGACTCTGAGCGTCAAACGAAGTTTACAGACGTCGAGCCTGTGAAGTTGGGAAGGAACGAGTCTGCTTCCAGAAATGCCCTACACAATCTCGTCTTATATAAGCACGGTGGCGGCAATTGATCTGAGCTGACTCCGATGGGCAACAAGACCAAATTTCTTGAGATATACAAAAATAGTGATTGTTCGCTCGTTGCTAGCACGATACATGTTTTGTTTTGAAATAAACGCTGTCTATCTATTGCAAAGACTCCCGAAGAATCTCTTCAACACTTTGGATAAAGACAGCGGCAATATGCTCGATCTGCTCCTTTGTCACATTGTAGGCAGGCGCAATGATGATATGGTCGCCTTTCGTTCCTTCCCAATTCGATCCTCCTGTCATGCCCATTACGACCATATTATGCTCAAGTGCGCGGGCTTGGACAAGCATCGCAAAATGTTGTCCCTTGAAGTTCACGATAGGACCTTCAGTAAAATCAAATTCGACAGCCCAGAATCCTCCGCCACCACGGATGTCAAAGGTATAAGGAGCAGCGAGTGAATTGGGTCCCTGAAGGCCATTTTGCAGTAATCCCTCTAAGGATCATCAATGTCAATGCCAAAGTCTATTGATAAGCAGAACATTTTACCTAAGTTTAGTCCTTGAACGCGTATATTGTCGAGAAGGTTCTCCGATGCGATGACTTGTTGAACGGCAAGCGCCGCTGCACAGGCCAAGGGTTGGCACTTGTAATAATATTGACTTTAAGAGGGCCCCGGGTATTGAATTAAATTATGGTACCTGATATGTGTGACCGTGCTTCCAGAAACCCGAATTGTCCCTAATTCCATCGGCGACTTTCTTGGATATAAGGATCGCGCCGATTGTGGCATACCTATCAAAGGAGCGGTGAGGCAGATATAAGGTGATATATTTTGTGCTTACCCGCCGCCAAGGCCTTTTGCCACTGCCTGGAGATCAGGCTGTTTTCAGGTAAGTAAACATGGAGCCGTCCCTGGAGAACTTGTTGTCTAATCTTACCTGGGCACCATCTCCAAACGACTCCCAAGCATGCAATGTACCCATGCCTGAACGATTTTTCAGAAAGCTGTCATTTGCGATGGATGTACGACGCACGGCCCATTCCACTCATAACCTGAGAATATATATTGATAAGAAAATCTCTGTTAGAATTTCCGATAGACTAACCTCGTCAAGAATAAATAAAGCCCCATACTTGTCACAAACAGACTTCATGGCTTGAATTATCCCGTGAGTAAGATCAAATGTATGTCAAAAGAACCATACCTTTGAAATAGCCCTTAGGAGCGGGTACTACACCTGTCGTAGCTCCTACTACAGTTTCGGCAACAACTATTATCATGATGTCAGCCAGCCCCCGTGAGGCTTCAAAGGCGGCTTACATCCAATGACTGTATCAGAGCCCAGCGCAACGAACTTATCCTCTAGCTCTTGTCTTAAACGCTCGACATATTGTTCTTCTGTCTCATCCGCCTTCTGAAACCGTTTCGCGTATGCCGGTGACACATGATGGAAATGTTGATCGTCTAAGAATGTCTTGTAGGGCCCACGTCGAGCAGGATGATATGCGAGAGACAAGGTCCCTAAAGTATTTCCATGGAATGAAAGTCGACGGGCAATAAAATTTGTGCGTTGGGGTTGTCCGATATCCCCATAATACTATACGTATATAAATAAGAGTCGTAGTATGCTGGGGAGGACGCATACCTGTATAGCAAGTTTCAAGACGCTTTCCATAGCCTCAGAACCTAATGATCGATTAATGGATATCTTATGAGATCGAGTTACAGAATAAATAATTACCCCCCGAAGCAAATCCACATAACTCGAACGCGCCTTTGCTACCAGCAATCAAAGTCCTCGCTAATTCCTCTGCTGGTTGGTTCGAAAGTTGCATATTGTATACATCTACGAATGTGATTAGCACTAGCATTTCAAGACACAATTTTGGGCACTTACATGAGACTTTGTCCGCCTGATCCTTGATCGCTTGGATCACTTTAGGGTGGCTACCGCCAACGCACGCGACAGCGGCTCCACCAACAGCATCGATTACTCTTCGGCCGTCTTCGAGATCGATATACATTCCCTCCGCTTTTGTGGCAACAGGAGGCCTAAAGGGCGTCCTGTGGAGAATTGCAGTCGGTTGGGCGGATACATTTCCGGTTTCCTTCGCAAATGAGTCGGCCATTGAAACAGTAATGAGGACAGGTATCGATCCAAATATCAGATATGGGAGGGTTGCAACGTGCAAGTGGCTATTTCGAGTCCGTTAAATAGTTAGCGGCCGTGGACTTAGATTATGGTCCGAATAATTACATATGAGCTCATATGATGTCCCATGGGATAATCACACCCCTCAACAGGGGCTCACCAAATAGGTACCGGCCATTGACGCGTACGCGGGTTTTCACGAAGCTGAGGGTGTAGGTCGGAAAGTAGGAGTACGCTTTAGGCCGCACTCGGAAGAGACAAGGAATTTGAGTTCTTGACCCTTGACTTCCATCAAAACAGAAGTCAATACATAACAAGTGTTGAAATAAGCGTCACGGACAAATCCACCGCAGATATGTCATTATCGCTATCGTCATTTTGAAAGTATGCCTCCAAAGAGAAAACAAGCCTTCCAATCCACGGTTACTTTGCATAACTTCTTTGCATCGCCTAGTACTTCCAAGAACGCAAAAGCGACGCCCCCTTCTCCCACATCCAACGCAAAGAGGACTTCACGGGCAATACTGCCAAATGATATTATAGTCATCGACTCTGATTCAGATGACGAGTTGAAGGTCGTCAGGACTGCTCCAATTCTTCAAAGAAACAAGAGACGAAAGTTGAGCGAGAGCTCTGGAGAGGTTGAATTTGTTGAATCGTCACTCAATGGTCGCCAAACGTCTAGGGAAAATTATATTCCGTCCGGGGTCAAAGATACTCATCATAAGCTTCACACTGGACGGTCTGCACCTATTCTTGGCACTTCTAGTGAAGTAGTCCTTTCAGAATCATCTACTTCGCCAACTTTGAAAATACAATCGCGACGAACCGAAATGGCCCCCCCGCTTTTGTTTGGATTCCCTCCTGTGCTTCTCAGTGATACATCTATGACCAAAGTAGAATCACCTTTCACGACGCTGACCTTTGGGCAGCCCTCTTCCTTATTAGGCTCTAGTGCGAACATTTCAGTTTCAAGACACTCGCACCCAGACATTGCAGAGCCTCGCCCCCAAATAGTTTCCCAGAAGACCATGGGGCTTGAGGATGAGGCCAAAATAAATCCCGAATGCCTACCCGATCCAGTAGATGACTGGGGGACAGGCGATGACGAATCATCTTTAAAAGACGGTGAAGACAGTGACGGCTTTGAAGAGATCACAGCCCCATACACCTCTGGTTTCAAAGAAGATTTCAATGCTATGGCCGCATCCCATGAAAAATGCCCTTCGTGTGGCAAGAGATTGTCACAAATCGTAAGATTTTTCGCAAACGAGACATTAAATGGCAGTTCTGATCCATGTTACCAGGACCTGCATCTACATATAAATGATTGCCTGGATACTGTAAGGACTGTAGAAACGGAGGCATCTTCCGATACTGCCCTCACCCCAGCCACCAAGCCGTTTCATCCTCTATCATTGCTCCCACATCCTCATAAGCCGCGGCAACCAGCTGATCAGGACGGAAAGTCTAACAACGAGGTTAACGCATTCTCCATGCTCATGTCGTCGCATAAAGAGAATGAAACATGGAAAGAGGCATCTGCTGTCGAAGAATCGAGTTTTAGGCCCTCCAAGGGTAATGGAGGCCGTAGAAAGGCTCCATTCTATAAGGTGCTTCAAGGAATGCCCATCGCGGTAGATGCCTTCCGTTATGGTGCTATTCCTGGTGTAACTGCCTACTTCCTAACGTGAATAACTTTTTTCCATTTCCTCTAAGTACTAAATAATCACCCCATATAGGCATGCGCATTCTGACCACTATACAAACCTTTCATCCAATTGGAAGAATGGGCCAATATATTGTTCTGAAGGGACGGCTAACCTCGTTGTCCATATGCTTTCTGTAGACCAAAAATGGGTCCACCCACTCCCCATGGATGTTGCTACTGAGATCCCAGAAACTGGCGGTGTCCGTGTTACCCTCATAGAGGCAAATCACTGTCCAGGTTCATGTCTCTTCTTTTTTGAAGGACCCCAGACTCTCCATGCTGGTGATAGTGTATTCCAGTCACCATGTGTAGGTTCATCAAAAACATTCAGATACCTCCACTGTGGTGACTTTCGAGCATCCCCCCAACATATCCTCCACCCAGCTATCAAAGGTAAAAGAATCGACCACGTGTACCTTGATACTACGTATCTTGATCCCAAGGTTTGCTTCGTGTAGTTTCAGCTTTAAAGTGACACTGAACATTGTTCAGTATACCTTTCCACCCCAACCACTTGTCATCTCGGCCTGTGCAGAACTGGCTCGGAGACTAGTTTCTGGAGAGTCAACACGCCATGATGCGTCTACTATGCACTCCTGGTTTACCATAAATGATAATAAGACGGCTGGTAAACACAAAGCTAAGCCAGAGAAAACTCTGGTTGTTGTTGGGTGAGTCAAGGAATAAGGAATGGCTATAGAATCGGTCTAACATCCCCAAGTACATATTCTATCGGAAAGGAACGCATAGTCAAAGGTTCCCCAATTTTCATCCTTGACGCCAATTTTTAACCGCCATTTGAACAGAAATAGCCGCAGCCTTGAAAACAAAGGTGTACTGTGATCCACGCAAAGCAGCAATACTCCGATGTCAGGCTGATCCTGAACTTAATGATCTGCTGACATCGAGCCCCCTGGCTGCTGGTGTCCATGTCGTTCCTTTGGGTATGATTACTTTTGATAGGCTCAAAACCTATATAGAACGATTCAAGGGACAGTTCTCAAAAGCCGTTGGGTTTAGACCCACTGGATGGACGTCAGTCGACCTACTCAGTCCATAAGGTCTTGGTCTTCGGCTAACATTTTGGTGTAGTTACGCCCAGGCTGCGGGCACGGACCAGGCGCCATCTATATCCTCCATACTATCCAGATCGCAGCAGCCACTCGATTTTACCTATACGAACCTCCTCCCTGCCCGAAATTCAACATCTGCCTTGCAGATTTACCCCATACCCTATTCAGAACATTCGTCTTTCTTTGAATTGACATGTTTTGCCATGTCGTTTGACTGGGGTAAGATGATAGCAACGGTAAATGTAGGGAGCGAGACCTCCCGAGGAAAGATGGCAAAGTGGGTCGCAAAATGGGAGGCAGAAAGGAAGACCCGAGGCAAGGGATTTGTCGTACCTCATCGGCATCCTGATTACTGGTGATTTATCAATATATAACTATCACCAACTTTCCTCCATATACTTGACCATATTGACCATGGATTGCATGAATGTTTTGGTTGTGAAATGATTATGGGCATACAAAACATGTCATAGTGAAGTAAAGAAAAAGCCCATAGAGCCCGTCTACTGATCAGCGGCCCGTTGTTTTCTCCTGACATCTCTCTCCTCAGAGATCGTGAGTTTAGTACCCTTACCCTTGGGCAACGATATCCAGGGCTTGATTCCCTCACCAATGACAAAGATATTCGTCACCCTGTGTATTAGAGTAAGAAATGTGGAATCAAGTGCCCAACAGACGAAACTTACCGGGTGGCGAAGATCCTGTCCAGCGAATCCTTAACATGTACAATGTCGAACCCTCCGATGTGCTTCTCCCTGTGCACAATAACACCTGCTCTGCCCATGTTACGTCCACCAGTGATCATTACGATGTTTCCAGTGTCGAATTTGACGTAGTCCGTGATTTTGTTCTGTTCGAGATCAAACTTCACGGTATCATTGACCTGGATCAGGGGGTCGGGATAGCGGATGGTTCGTCCATCGTGGGTGACGATATGGGGGACACCGCGTGCGCCGATTGCAACTCTGCGGACTTTCAGTAGCTTGTAGGTAGCCTCTTCAGGGGTGATCCGGTGAATGGTGAATCGGCCCTTGACATCATAAAGGAGGCGGAAGTGCTCGCCCGACTTCTCGATAGAAATAACATCTACAAAAAAGGTTTAGATTGAATAAACGCAACTGAAAGGTACTTCACGAACCCATGAATCCAGCGGGGTAGGTCTCATCGGTGCGGACTTTGTTGTCGATTTTGATCAAACGCTGCTTCACGATGGAAGTGACTTCCTTGCCATTCAAGGCGTATTTCAGCCTGTTGCGCAAGAAGACCGTCAAGGGAAGGGACTCTCGGAGTTTGTGGGGGCCGGGCGATGGGCGGGGAGCCTTTTAAAGCCAGAGAACACGTTGAGTTCTGGTGCGTCTTCGTTGAAATATAAGTAACATACGTATGTTCCGCTAAGCTTATCGAGCATCCATGATGAGGGCGCGGCCAGGCGTTTCAAGTGCTTTTTGGGTCCCCGAGCCTATGGTAAATTAGAAATATCAGTTTGAGCCTGATTCAAAGATTCAAAGACGAGGAGTCGTAAAGGTCATCCAAAAGCTAAGATACGCATCCAGCGCAAGTGACTCCAAGAAAGACATATATGCTCATGCAACGAGCTCCTCTGGATGAGTTAGAGTGACCGTACGGACCATATTGAGCTACAGAATTCTTCAGGAGTCTTGAGGATGTCGGTGGGCCCGTTGTCGAGAGACTTTTGCTTGACTAGTACATCACCACGTGTGAATTTGGTGACTCTGTGACAGATAACGTCACGCGTCACAATCATGTTGCACGCATAAATAAAGCCCAGTGTCGTTAAAACGATAAAATTTTGTTTTAAGTCCTAAAGCCAAAGTCCAACGATATACATGATCAAGTCTGGGTATCAAATTCTATACGACAATCACTGTGTTAGATAAATTCAAGTGGGTGTAAAGTATGGTTCTGAAGTTATGACTGCTAGGAAAGATATAATGATAAATGACTACGAGACGACAATGGATACTGGATGGTTTTGTCTGATTTGTCTGTCCCAAGCGTTCCCCTGCATGCTATGCTCATGTCCTAAAGAAATTGTGGTTAATGGAGGTGAGTCTACAGACGGCGGAGGCGATGGATATGAATCTAATGGAGAGGTCGTCCGCGCATCTTTGATGGGGTGTTTCGTGTTCAACGTAGGCGGAGTTACTTTGATGGAAAGGCTGTTGATGGGGTGATGGGGGTGATGGGAAGTTGTGCGAGGTTGGTAGAGATGATGAGATGCCGCTGCAGTTGAGGCACTCCTTGGGCGGCCATATACTGACGCTGATGCAAGGCCCATACCAGTCGCCTCTGCAACCGCAAATTCTGGGGGGTAGTCAGACTCCGTCATCAATCGCGAGTCCGATTTCGTTGTGGGAAGTAGTAAGTCCCTTGCTGCCTCTACTCTTCTCATCTTCTTCTCGCCTTGCTCTACATCCGATTTGGCGTTGTTGTACATGTATAAACCAGTGAAAGTCATCCCAATGCCCAGTGCCTGGATGGGGTGCACAGTTTGGTTGAACCAGACGATGGCGATGCAAATGACTGCCACACGTTTGATGAGGGAGGCGATGGAATATGTCACCGGTGATGTCGAAGAAAGGATGATGAATGCAATGATGTTCTGGGCAAAGTGGACTGTGCCGTTCATGAAAATGTAATAAGGAACAGAATGCGGCGTAGAATGTCCGTCCTTGGGATGAACTACGTGAGCGGGGTTGGCCGTCGCAGAGATAAGAACGCGGAGATCATAATATACCCACAACGGGATCATCAAGAGAAAGGCCATGCTAGACGAATATAACAATAAGTTTAGTTTATCGAGTTTGTGCGACGATGGTTTTGACAAGCCCCCCGAGCTAGATGGCATGATCTTCTTGAAGAATATGTTGGAGCTCACAAAGACGAGAGCAGAGCCAAATGCACAAAGTAGCCCAACTGCATTGGACGCAGACATGTCAAAAGAACACGCAAGCATGACGCCGAATGTCAACGGAAGCAACGATATATAGGTTTTGGTTGAGTAGCTAACCCCGAAGAGAAGAGCATATGCTGCGACAGTGAACAGGGGGGATAATGCCTTCGATTCATCATAAGTAATCCAATACAGACATCGCACTAGATCAAGTACCTTTATAGTGTGCACAGTGCTGACTGGTATTCTAGAGATAGCTATGCTGGAGAACATGTGACCGCCGACTTGGAACATTCCCATTGGGACGGTGCTTTGTATAATTGCTCTTGTCGGCATCCGTAATCTGGAGAAGCGAATGATAGGGGACATGAGAAGTAGGCAATATACAGCAACAAATCCAAATTGGATGAATGTCAGGGTAACGGGATAACGAAATTGTGTGAGGATTGCCTTCCCAGTGTTCGAGGATAGGGCTGATGTTGAATACCAGAGGATACACAGAAGAACGAAAACCAGATTTGAGGTGGCAGGCGTAGCTGTGGTTAACGATGGGTTTGGAGACATGAGATGAGACCGGCTCGTCCGTCGCTGTGAATAGGGCCAATACTGCTGTACGTATTTTTTCATGCTGGCAAAAACGGTGCCAGCGATGGAAGATATGTCCTTCGTTGCATATTTATCGTCTTTTTCCATGCCATTTCCATGGATGGGAAGTGGTCGTACATCTATTCCCCAACCGCCACCACTTGGTCTAAATTTCTCGTTGCGAGAGAAGCGATGGTCGTATGAATTGGCAGAGGAATTGTGGGACATGGCGTGACAGATGGAAAAGCGATAGAGGGGGGGCAGTGGATAAATTATAGGTTAAGAAGCATCCACGGTAGGGCCAATAGAGTAGGGGATGAAGGGTCGGTTTGGAGTCTACGATCTGAGACTCGAAATTCTCTCCTCGGTCTGTATCAAACAACGCCGTGACAGTGGCTGTGACTTTTCTCCATGCGCCAGGCGCCTCGCCTCTTGAACTCATGACCCATGCGGTTGTCATAACTGTTAATAAGTTTATGTACGGCAGGAAACTCAAGTGGCTCAACTGCTATGATTACAAGTTTATAATACATGTAGTTCATGGCCACGTAAAGACCTTGGATATACAGGTGTATCAGCATGGGATCTTATCTTATCAGATCGTTCTGGATTCTGTCCTAATGTAGATTACAGGCAGCCCTTCCAGATATCTTCGCAGGAGAAAACCCCGATAGCTCACAAGTCCAAGGAAAAGCCCATTGCCCTTTGGGGCGTGCACGTAGATCCTTATAACCCCGTGGATGCCCGAGTGAGTATCGTGTTGGTGAAATTCTATCGATCTCTTATGCGGAGGACGTGCGCAGTTTGTTCCCCAGCTCTCAAAGGTTACAGGACGCTACAAGCTCCAAGGGTGTCCCAGCCCAGCAATTGACCCGAAGGTGGATCATTTTGTCTGATGAAAAATGATCGCGTATAATGTGTGGCAACATACCCGAATTATACTCGCTTGGAATATATTCGCCGTCACTCCATAGACCTGTTCTTGGCCCACGCCCAACTTTTTCTTGCTACTCCTCACGCGGTAGAACCCAAAGAAAGAAACTTCCGCTTTTCGCACACTCTCGTGATCGCACGACGCCAGAAAAAAATGCATTGTCAATCTCCGTCGAGAGCTCGTTGAATGAGAGGGGGAGTCAATAATGCCTGTTAAGCATCAGAAATAGTAAAGCACATTCCACGACACAATAAGGTACCTTAGCAGAGAGGTTTCTTCAACTATGTCCTCTATACTCGAAAATGGCGGAACTGGATGGAAGAAAAAGTAAAGTGAAGGGCTTCCCGTGTGCTAAAGTCACCCAGTCTGCAGTGGTGCATAAATAGTATTCTTGCCTGAAGTATAACCCGTAGTCTCCAAGAACAATGACGTCTTAAGGTTCTCGGAACAAGCCAGCGCCATTTTTGTGGACGGAATACGTCAGGACCATGCTCGGTCGAACCTCGACAGAAAAGAGAATATATGTCCCTGCTTCCCTCTAAGTACGAGGAGCTTGACACAGTACAGCATCGGTTATCCAGCGATATGCTGTCGAGATAGTGATTGGTGAGTCATTATCAATACGCCAGCCTGGATAGGGGTTTCAGGACGGCTTTGTAAATTGAACGTCAAAAAAACTGACCTAAGGCTGAGCCGTTCGATGCAGTACACCAAATGAAGATATTGCGGTGTTGTCGAGTGGATTTTCTCGACAAGATGTGAAGAGGTTTGTGAGTTATACGTGAGGAACGCGGACGATACAAAATATGCAGATACTTGTTGAATCTTACGTTCGGGGATTCATACGGCAGGAGACTCAGGTGGCTCGGCCAAAATGATTGCAAGTTTGGGGTACGTGCAATTCGTAGTCACGCAAAGACCATTACCCCAGACGTACTGCAGGAGTATTGGCGTGGGATCTTATCTTATCAGATCGTTCTAGATTCTGTCGCCGAGTCGTAACCATTCCCTATACTTCACAATCACACATTGTGACTCCTACAACACGCGCCTTGGGGCTGTGTGTTAGGAATATACACGCAAGCTGTAAAGCCGTCTGCAGAAATGGCCAACGTCGCCCCACAAGCCGTTGTAGGCAACCCAGATCCTACTGCTCCCCAACAGCACTCCGAGGTGCCTCCTGAGATTACGTCTGGTGTTGCCCCTTCAAACAACGGGTCGACAGGCAGTCCATTGTCATCTTCGAACCCTTCAGGTATAGCCTTCTCCCATTCATACCTTATCTATTGCGTCTGATATAACCTCATCTACAACAACAGCCCCGACTGGCATACCAACGGTGGGGGCAGCAATATCATCGCCTACCTCCACAACCACACCCCAGGCCACTCCTACCATAGATACTGAAAAACCAACCCCAGCCATTAGTCCTGCTCCTGTGCCTGCCGCGACATCTACTCCAGACGCAGCCCCTTCACAGGCAACAGTCGGGCCTACTACCGAGCATGAGGGATCAACTGAAGTTCCGGAACCACAAAGCACACTGACGAAACAGTTCACTAGCGCGGAGTGGAAATCTTTGAAGGAATTTAGGGCGCGTAGAATCATTCTGCCAATGTAACAGCAAACAACATTAACCCCATACCTTACAGGCGAGCCTTCCAGATATCTTCGCAGATGGATACCCCGATGACCCCAAGGCAAGGGACAAGCCGATCACTCTCTGGGGCGTGCACATAGACCCTCATAACCCTGTGGACGCTCGAGTGAGCGTCGTGTTGATGAAATTCCTTCGAGCGAGGTATGCGATGCTTGTATCACGCATTCGCCAGAATCGATCTTCTGACCAATGCTCGGTGGTAGGAACTTGAGCGTGTCCGAGGCACGAGACATGTTTGTTTCCACGTTACGGTGGAGAGTATCGTTTGGTGTGGAGGCAGCTCTCAAAGAAGAGTTCCCAGAGAATATCTTTGGACCACTTGGTCATATCTATGGACGCGACAAGGGCGGACGGCCTGTCGTGTATGTTCTTGCATTTGATCTATCATATCTTCACTTCTCAGAACTCTTCACTTCAGCTATAACGTATATGGTGGAAACAAAGACCTCAAAGCTGTCTTTGGAGATGTTCCACGATTTATTCGGTAAGGGGATTTTTCACTAGGAAAGTATGCGGACATTTACTTTCCATCTTCGGGTAGCTGGCGTGTCGCTCTCCAGGAGAAGAGCATCACGTTACTTGACTTTACAGAAATAGATCAGACGGTCCAAATTCATGGTAAATACCTATGCTATATTCCATATTCAACATCCAACGTTATTTCTTATGCCATCGTAGATTATGAAGGCGTGAGCCTGACAAGTCGCGATGCCAACTCCAAGAACGCTGCTTCCGAAGCAACAAACATTTTTCAAAGTCATTACCCAGAATTACTGGTCAGTCACTCATCTAAAATATCAGATGGCAATAGTCGATCCCTACTTGAACCCACAGCACAAGAAGTTCTTTGTTAACGTCCCAACACTCCTCAATTGGATCTTCTGGGTATTCAAGCCTCTTATCTCTGCAAATACTCTCGCAAAAATGACAGTCGTCGGAACGGGCCACCATGCGATTGGGAAGGCACTGGTACCTATCATTGATGCTAACCAGTTGCCAAAGCGGTATGGTGGTAATGCTGAGGCGTTCTGAGGCGCACACGCTTGTGCGTCGTTTTCCATTTTACGAGTTCTTTTATGCTGTACAGTTCCATCTCATCATCAGAGTTGTAAGTTCTCCCATGTGATGTTTTTCCGCTACGGGTTGTGGATATATGGATATTTGTTTGAACAAAGTTGAATGCGCTTACTTGGAAGTTGGTCGTGACAAAATTAAATTAATCAGATCAGAGATAAGATATAGCTTCTAGTTAGATAAGATAACAGAGCCACGTGCTTTGAGTGGCTGAGAAACTGTACAGTTTCCGGCAACTTGCCGTCCAATTCTCACGGAGGAATACCGAAATTATCGTCACGACCAGCCCCGCCGACACCCGTAAACAGCACTCCTCAAGATGGTCAGAATCTAATATTTTCACTTTGGAATGGTTGAACTGAAGATCCCTATAGACAAAACGCACAAAGAAGGTCGGAATCACAGGAAAATACGGTACTGTGAGTTTGGAGGTGGAATGCATTAGTTCTGGGACAAAGCACTCAAGTTCTTTGGACGTATAGCGTTACGGTGCCTCCCTGCGTAAGCAGGTCAAAAAGATGGAAATCTCGCAGCATGC
>CEMJ01390299.1:7086-18027 GCA_900068955.1 Clitocybe nebularis | reverse complement strand
GTACAATTTTGGTATGTCGGTTTTGATCCAACACTGAAGGTAACCATCTTGTCAACGATCAACAACCGGCTCCAATTTTTACTCTCGTTTTTCGCTAGACAGTTATAGTAGCACATCAAGGAACGGATCCTTCTAAGATGTTAGTGGCGCAAATAACTTGATTGTAGTTTCATTTGTATCTAACGGACGACAACCAGCGTGCCTCTCATCACCGACGCGGATTTCTTCCTCAAACCGCTGGACCAAACCCTGTTCCCTGGCATAGATTCGGGAATTGAGGTCCATAACGGATTTGCAGAAGAGCACGCCAAGTAAGAAACCTACCAGATGCATTTTTCGTACATGTAACAACAATCCTTCTAGAACTGCAACTCAAGTACTGTCGGCTGTACAAACCACATTGAAGACCAGCGGCGTCAATGATGTAACTGTCGTCGGCCACTCCTTAGGTCAGCCAGTAAGATACAATTGTTATTGGTACAGTACTCAGGTTACCCCTTTAGGTGCTGCTTTAGCTCTCTTGGATTCCGTTTATCTCCCTTTAAATATCCCCAACGTCAAGTTCACGACGATTGGATATGGAATGCCGAGGGTGAGCCCGTGCCGTTGTCACTCGGGTTGCAATCATTCTAGAAGCATTTTAGGTCGGAAATCAAGCATTTGCAGACTACGTTGATGCTAACCTTAGCCTCACCCATATAAATAATAAGTTCGTTTGTCTGTATCACCTACTTGAAGAGTAAATCTAAAATCGGTCCCCATAAAAGAGAGGATCTTGTTCCCACCTTACCGGGTGAGTGATGCCGAAGTCCGAGTGTTGGTCACGGGAGTTTACCAAGTTTCTAGGACGATTTTTGGGATTCCATCACCCGGCAGGAGAAAATCATATCCAAGATGATGAATCTTGGGTGGCGTGTCCTGGTGGGTCTGGTTTTCCGTTTTTAATTTCCTCCGGTCGATCAACTCCGTTAAGGACAAGACAATACCGACGGCCGATGCACAACTGGGGATGTAAAAAATATTTTTGAAGGTAGCATCGACGATCATTCCGGTGAATCCAGTTCCCTATGCATAACGATCTAATTCATCTTGCTGATGGTTATTGGTTTTGGCAGGTCCGTACGACAGTGTTACCATGAGTTGTTGAGGTTGTTGCGCTTTTGATAGATATATTACAATACTTCGTTTTTCTTCCTTTAATTTGAATGGGGTAGGATTTGAACAATGTGTGGAATGTAAATCATTGACGTTGAAGGCTAAAATGCAAACTGAGTATGCGAAATGAAAGATGGAGTGATTCCAGGGTATAGTATCGGATGTTTAGTCACCGGCAGTTTGCAAACGTTGTATGGTTGTACTTTGTAATTTCAGCTGGCAAGGAGCTCTCACATCATCAACATGTCTTCTGTAACAGATGGGTTGATCAAACGAGCCCATCATCAGATGCCGCCGAATGCCGTGCAATCCGTGGCATAGGCTTGAAGTTTTACAGAGCCCAGCATAGCATCGAGTGGCTTTCGTTCCCATCACCACAGGAAAAGAGATCCGCCGTTATCTACGACTCCCTTCATTGGGCTGGATCAAAAACGAAAGTTCTTGTGGGGCTCATTGGCACAGACCTTATGATGATGGTGATGTGGATCTCGGCTACGTCCAGGTACACGGACGTAACTCTGGTCACCGGTTCGTCAACGCGAGGGAATTCGGGACGTATACACTTAGACTAGACCCAGGGTCGCCTGTTGTTTTTGTTGACCACGACCAACTCACTGTTCTCCTCCACAACCACGCTCCACCTGTCATTCTACTCCACCGCCGCTCACGACAAGGCTGTCTATCCACGTTAACGGTCATCTACCATGACAGATCCTGCCACTAACAGACTATCTCGGTCTGGTGTGGTCATGGGTCGGCCGCTGCAGTCTCCTATGGGTCCTCGAATCCGCTTTCCCAGATCAGTCAGTTCTCCGGATACTTCGTCATCTCGAGACTCGATGTCTATATCATCTGAACCATCCCCCGTATATCCCTTGTCACCTGCTAGGTCAGAGTCGACGTTACCTCCAATATCTGAACAGGCCTCTATTTTCGAATCGTTGTCTCCCACACTTCCGCCTCAATCACCCACCTACAAACCTATACCCAAATCTGCGAAGCTTGCTCCTGCGCCTTCATTAAATTTCGAGTTTGATCCAGTACCATGGAAAGGTCTACCAATGGAGGCGGCGCTATGTACGTTGCATTGTGTCATGTCTTATTACTTCTCTCATATCTTTTGCAGGGACATTGGATTCGCGTGAGCTCCAGGAACTCGTATCAAGGGCAATTCGATCTTCGGGGCGAGAGTCATTTATACGTCTACTATCCCCTGATAACCTCGACCATGTCCTACCCGCCGAAGTCGAGCGACTGAACGGGCTAAAGGCAATGACACAATCCAAATACCGGTTTTTGGTCCAACGACGGACCATGCTGCTCCAAGCTCTCAACTCAAGTTCTGGGGCGCCTGATAGAGGTGCAGATGATGGGATATCAGTGATTAGCAAACTTGCACTTCAGCTATCTCAGACGACGGCGGAGTGTGATGAAATCTTGGAGCAACTACTACGAATAAGTGACCAGTTGGCGCAAATATCTAAAATAATGGATCGCCATTCGGCCAGTGCACTTGCTGTGGCATTGCGAAAAGTATGTGGATAACTCTCTGATATTCTACTGTTATTAACACGACAAACAAGTTAAACAAAAGCTATGCCCGGCGGACATCAGAGTTACGCGATGCTAGAGATAAGGTTAAACAGCTAGAGGCCGAGTTAGAGGATGCGTGGAAGGAAGCGGAACATATAGCGCGCGAAATGGACAACTACGTTACCATTGGTATGGAAATAGAAGAGTCAGATGACGATGAAGGCGAAGTAGCAATCATCGAGACCGCGGAGAAAATAACGATACCCACGTCCCCACTATCTCCAAAACCAGGCATGCTACCGTTGGGGGGTACCATCATGCAAGTGGAACCTTTACTGGAACCTTTACTGGAACCCCTACCTATCGTGTCGCCACTATCTCCTATGCCCACCATGTCCGCAGTGGCTCCACGAACCCCAGGTCTGATCTTTTCGCAGGAAGAGCAACCGCCCATGACACCGCCAAGCCAGGATACAGCGAGTGTACGCAGCACACGCAGTGGGAAGAGTGCAAAGAGCGGCCGAAGTGCGCGAAGTTCACGCGCTGCTGATGTCACCCGACTAAGCCTTGTCTCTGCTGCCAAAACGCGAAGCCATCGCACCTCCAAGGGTAGCCTCCGGCTTCCGAAATCAATCTCACGGCCGAAAACTCCGGGCGACGAGCACCCACCTATGCCTGACCTCCCAATTGAGTTTGCTTCCTCTCCAATTCCACCTTATTCTCCTGTAGCATCATCGCAGCTTCACTGGCACCATTCCCGGGGCGCGTCTTTGTCGCACACCCCCACCCCCAGTGCCAGAATGCGTCGGACAAGCGTCGATAATATATCATCTTCTCGACCTTTATCTTTATATGCCCCCACTGTAACGATGGACGACATCTACGTGCGTCCACAGATTGCTCGTGTACGCGACGAAATACAAGTCGTTCCAAGAACACCCCCTACTCAGCCATCTTCTTCGAGTGCGTCACTCGTACTTGCGTTCCATTCCGATTTAATTCCTTCGCCAGATCGCCCTACTGGGACTATTCCATCCATGTGGCTGCATGCGGACGTAGCACAGCCAGCAGCAGTCCCTAAAAGGCCAGCAGAGCGCCTTGGAGAACTGCCTGTGTCCACGAAGAAGCCCTCATATCTTAAATTCAAAACTTTAACGAAACGATATTCCATGCCATTTTCTTTGTTTCGCGACAGGCCTCCATCGAGTTCATCATCAATGTCCAGGCCGACATCCCATCGAAGTAGTTAGGGGGGGTGGATCTCTCCCTTTTCACGAATGTCAATGTTGTTTCATGATTTTCTTGTTTTCGAAGTTGACACACGGACTCGGACTCGTAGCTCACATAGTTGGACACTAATAACTATATATCACCAGGTACCATACATCAATCAATATTCATATATCATGTTCTGCATTATCATCAAACTATACGTGGAGCGTAGCTAGAAATAGGAAAATCATACGAAGAGACAAACGATTTCAGAGCCCCTTTGCCAGTCCAATGGCGCCTGAATTTGATATCAAGGTGAATTCAGCACCCTCCTTGCCCGCTTTTGTTGCCTGTGCGGATGCAGGTAAGGCTGACACGCCAAGTCTACCAGCGGCGACAACGCTCTTTGCTAGCGTAGTGATCTAGAAACAGGAACAGTCAGTTGCGCCCAAGGATCATGCGTCGAGGGAGTGAACATGCCTGGATCTCAACGGTGGATGTGACATACGACAGGACCCCGGTGATGACGCTGTATAGTGTGGATAAGTCGGAGGACCCTGAAACAATGAAGGTTTGCTTACCCGCCGATGGATTCGCCTATACGCGATTCAGTCCTTGCAGTCCCCGCTAAGAATCCTGGCCTGAACACGATAGTTTCGTTGTAACCTAACCCGGCTAGTCCAAGTTCTGTAAGACCTTTACTCCTGGAAAAGCACCATCATTTTTTCAACATTGCTCCAGAAAGCAAAAGGAAGAGGAATACATACCTAGGGTAAAGGAAGGATGACGAAGCGTTGGCGCCTGTGGACTGCCCGTCATAATAAGGTTGGGTTTGAAGGGTTGGATACTGAATAGCTTACTGAAACATAAACGAGACGCTGAGGAGTGTCCGCCCTGGCTGCACGAGCCGCGTTTATGACATATCTGGGTGTGCCCGGTGTTAGGTTAGAAAGGGTATACGGTAACAAGCACCCACTCTCTGTCGATCTTTTCAAAGGCTTCAGCGCTTCCCGCGTTTTTCTTTGTTGTTCCGAGTCTACATACAATATACCAAACATCATGATATCAGTAATCATATTTCCGCCAATAGCGGCCCGGACAAAGAATACATACGCAATGAAAACCACGTCCCACTTCCCTTCGTTCATGTTAGCTTCATCGAGTTTCTCAAAGTCGATTGACTTTTGGACGAGCTTCTCTTTGCCTGACGTGATAGAGTCGGCTGCGGTAAGCCTACGTCCGTATTCGCCAACCTTGGTGAAATGGGGTGAAGTAAGAAGTTCTTTGAGGATGTTTTGGCCGACTTGTCCTGTGGCACCGAGGAGGAGGGCGGTCTGACCAGTCATATTGTGTTGTAGTGTATTGTGTTGGAGTACTTAGATGAGGGATAAGATTAGAGTGACACTGACAAGCTTTATACTTGTTAGCAGAAGACTACGTATTCAACCGGCATCTCATACAGGCCCGTACCTGTAACTGGTAGGGTAACCGGTCCACCGCTAATCATAACATGAAAAGAAATGAGAGTTTACCGTTGTATGACAGGTAACCATGACTTGCAGTGTATCAAATGTGATAGACAGGACCAGCGTGAAAATATCCAGATTGCCGTATGAATAAGATTAGAATGCTGCAACATCTACAACATGAATTGCACAGAAAACTATCAAGTAGGATTACAATAACAACAAACAATTCAGAAATCAGTCATCGTCATCGTCGCCGATGACATGATGTGTAGGGCGGCTTGCATCTGCGGCTGGTACACGGGAGTACCATTTTGCCCGGGCTATTCCTGTCGTCATTTCGATATTTGTGTCGCCCACCGAGGCACCCGCGGCGTTTCGCCCAGTGGTAGAATACAGGTGAATCAGGAAGACGATGAAACTGTACATCAAGAACGCGAGACTGTTATTTTATCCATGAGAATGGTCTTCGGATCATCAAAAGGTTGGTCATACCAAAACATTATGAGGATATACGTAACATGATCCATCTCGATCTCATGTATGAACTTGAGCTCCTCATCGGTTGCGGACATGAACAGAAGGCTGGAAAGTTCCCGTCAGCCACAATCAGCTTCTCTTTCTACAGAGAAAATTCTCACCCTGCCGAAACCAGTAACTGTTTGAAGTTGACATGAGTATTATTATGATTGGGTAAAAGCAAGATTTACGAAGGGTGGGAGATGCCGGAAAGCTCTTCCAGCGGCGGTCTTACCGCTATCAGCCACATCTGTCCTTCTAGGACTTGGGGGACCAGCATCTGCAAGTGTGTGATCGCTACCGGCATCATCATCAGAGCTTTCTGAAGGATTGGGGTTCTTGGGCGCGAAGAAGCATATCTCAATGATACGCGCGAAGCCTGCAAGCATCAAAGTGTGACCAAAAGTGGCATGGACCTGGGAAACGCAGTATGAGCCTACGCCGATAAAAACATAGATAGGAGGTTTTACCTTTGTTGAGAGCATGAGGGCTTGTGCGTGTTCAGACATTGCCCAACCGGTCAGGATTATGCTACATGTTACCGTGGAAATTAGGAGACGGCCATTGGAAGATAAATTGTTTTCACATGATGCTAGGCACAACATTTCGTTGGTTGTTGCGCGCTAGGAAAATCCCAAGAATACCACCCGCCCACCCTTTAGGCAAAAATTTAAATCAGATAAATCGATACCACGATGTATAAGTTGCGATATTACATAGAACTCCAAGGATTCTGTGTTGCGATCATTCAGCGATGTTATGTTCTGAAACTTGGAAGAAAACTAACGTATGTTGCATATCTTTCACAGACCAAGCAGATCCGCGGTGCTCAGTAAATGTATTGACTTTCATGGACGCTTGTTAGCTTAGGGGGACCAAATTATAGCATCTTTATCTCACCGATTCCCTGTACGTGAATGGTGTGGTAGATCAATATTAGGAGTTTTACATTCATTGGATGGCGGGACTAACCCAAAGCATTATTACCCTGTATTCGCAAGTCATGAGATATTGTACGGCCAAAAATATTTCGGGGCTCACCATGAGTCCCACCACTCTGGACTACGGCCACTGCGTCTGACCCATGCCTCACCAACGAGCAAAAGCAGCACCATGATAGTACCGTAGGCAATGAATCCACTCCCCATGAGGTAATGTGCAAGGCATTGACCTTCAGGAAGCTCAAAACCGGAAATGGTCGGGGAATCTGCTACACGTACCTAGGGCACCCCCACGGCAATACCCGCGGAATGTCAATGCACCGAACAGCATCTGCGTCCACCCAAGGATTGGATATGCTTTTCCAAGTATTCCATGAGCCAACACGGCCCAAGGGCGAATTGACTTTTCGTGAATATGCAGCTTAAGGTAAATTCCAAGGAGCAGTTGTGAAACGATGGGGAGGAATAGAACAGAGCCAAAGGTGCCATGGACGGAAGGCAGGAACATCCGACCTTTATGGGCATGGCCAAGGAAATATCCTGCTATCGTCAGAGCAAAGCCAGCACTCTTGTTGATGATTTTGTCAAGGTAAGCCTAATTGTGGTCTCAGATCCCAACTTACCTGGATTGGTACATGCCATCGGCTGCGTGTGATCCCCAGCACCATGCCTATGGGGAATAATATACCCCAGACCAGAGTTTGGAGATAGATATGGATCCAAAGGATAGCATCTACTGGTGCGTTCGATTGTTCCTCCGTAAGCTCGTCGTGGTGTGGGTGGGCTAATGCGATTCTAATTAAAGGCGCTAAGAGTAATGGCCATAGATGCAGCCGTTGAGGGGACACGACCATGGCACAAAACGGCCTCACAAAATAGGAGTGAGATCAACGAAAGGTTTGTCGGACAGAAAAGGAGACAAGAGTGGGAAACCCGAGGCCGGTAGAATACCGTCCACGCGGAACAGTACGCGAGTCGAGACTCACGTCACCGGTTCCATCACGTGTATGATGAACTGCGAGCGAGCGATCACCAAGATGTCCAGATTTCCCACACCAGACCTTGAGAAATCCCGCACTGCCCGCTTGCACTTCGAGTCATTTGCTTCATGGGGTACCTCTACAAGTTTCCTAAATAACGAGCAACGTTAATCGGCTTGCTGGTGCGTTATTGCTGTCAGAACAATTATATATACAACCTGAAACAACGCTATGTGTCACACGATGGGTACACAAAAAATTGTAATCTTTGTTTGATTGTTGATTGAGGTTCACTCAGGTTTCATAGGGATCCTACATCCTGTGTACTAACTCAGGTCTGACTTCTCACACAGGCAACTCCATGTTGACAATAAAATCGTTGTCAAAGCGATAACTTGGGCCAACCTCTTGACATCCTGGTTGCGTTTAAACACTCCATTTTTCGCGGTCCCCCAGTTACTGTTGACCCACATATACATGGCCAAGTGCTTATTGTTCTAGGACCAGCCTGACAAATTCAGTGCACCGACATGAACACCTGTGTTCTTTTCTCTTTACCACCATCCCAAACGATAGGCATCCCGAAATTTCGCGCTGCTCAATCGCACGCATGTCTGCCCTTTAGCTCCCCTATACTCTGATCAACTAAGGAATCGACAAAACGAGCGAATCTGCTGGATCTCAACCGAAACCTAGTCCATATTATGCCAACGTACAGCATGTCCCCTTAGCGCTTGGAGGTGAAAATGTATCCCTACACGGCTGTGTTTCATCCGAATTTGGCCTTACTTGCCACGAGCTGATGTCTCCTGCGTCATGACCCTACCCATTGGATGCCTCTCTATACTTAGTCACTCTCATCCAGAATATTCTTTCGACACGCACCGTCACACACCCAAATCTAGTCTCTTTTGGTCCTCCCAAATCCGGCAATACTCTATCTCTCGCTAACGGAATGTGACGAGTTGAAGA
Source organism: Clitocybe nebularis (assembly GCA_900068955.1). NCBI lineage: Eukaryota > Fungi > Basidiomycota > Agaricomycetes > Agaricales > Clitocybaceae > Clitocybe > Clitocybe nebularis. The sequence goes on along the minus strand of CEMJ01390299.1, from coordinate 9,249 downwards.
GGTCCGTTTCTTGTTTTTAAGCTTGCGCTGCTCACTCTATCTTCACCCCCTCAACCTATTCTCTTTACCGTCCTCCAACTTACTCTTCTTCATCCATGCCATATAGCATCTCCCCCTTAGACCAGCATTCCTTCTTCGTTTTTGGTTACAGCGAAGAAGACACTCGCCACATAAAGAACAATCCCCCGCGCTCTGTTAACCCCAGCTCGCCCCTCGACCTGTTCATCTCGCTCGGGCCGCGCCCTTTCCAAGCGCCGGTGGGGTTCTTGAAGCAAGCCTCCCAAGCCCCCTTCCTGTTTCGTTCTCCTTTTCTTCAAGTTCATCGTGAAGCGTTGCGCAGTGGGGCTTTCGCGGGCATCATTGCGCCACTTGTACGCAGGCTCCATGCGCAGTTCGACCTTCGAATTGAAGTCGTCGACACGCCGCCCGCTAGCCCCACGCTGACATTGTTGTTGTATAAGCATTACGAGGCTCCCCTTGAGGGCGACCCGCCTCCGATGTTGCATCTAGACCTGACGCTGCCAAGAGGGCTCACGTCGACAACAGCGGCGCAGTCGACGACCTATCTCGACAGTGCCCTCTCCGACTTCCAATTGATAGCAGCCGGCATTCCGAGCTCGATGAGTTTGGTGGCGCCCCTGGCCCTTTTGTTCGCCACCAAGCTTCCAGTTGAAGGTTGTCTTCCAACAAACCTTACTCGACTCACGTTTTTGCCGCCCCCTCAACGTTTCGTTTTTCCTTCTTCATACAGCCCCGACGTGGCACTTGACCGTCTCAATGACTATATCGAAGCCCTCCATGATAATTTAGAGTTTATCAACATTCCTCTCCCTGTCATATGCCCAGCCACTGTTAACAGTTTACGGCGCTGCGAGCAGCTCAGAGAATTAATGATTTCGTTTTGGGACGTTCGCCCGCTCTCACCTCCGGACTTCAAGACGATTGCCACCATGGGGGATTTCAAGAATTTGTCTTCCTTGACCGTCCAGGGTTCATTTCCCTTCCTTCAGGACCTGATCAAGGCCTGCTCAAACGCCCATTCATCAGTCTTGAAGAAGTTGGAGGTCATCGTCCCTTCCATTGACAGCGCGAACCAAATCCGTGATTGGCTCATGGCCATCAGCCGTTTCTGCCCTCAGCTCACTGTATTGAGTATGGAAGTGCAAGGCAAGGATTTCGTAAAGTCTGGGAAAAACTGGGCGGACATTCGTCCTATTGCCAAATTACCAAATCTCGAAAGTTTCACGATCACCCACCCCTACCCGTTACCTTTTACCGATAATGATTTAAGCTACCTTCTGAAGAATTGGACGAAGGCCAAGCATCTTTCCATCAATCCTAATCCCAAGTACCTGGAAAAGGACGATCTGATGATCACCACCGGGTGCCTTGAATATATCGCATTGTATGGGAGATCCCTGACCCACTTCGGCGCATTCATCGATCCGCACAACGTAGATATACACGTTAACAGTGTCGGGTCGAAGGGGCTCGAAGTCCTGGGGACCTTGGAGACCTTAGAATTACGTTCGCCCACAATGACCTCCGAATGGCTTCAGGATCTTATTTTGTTGACTTCTGGGCTGTTCCCTCAAGCCGAGGTCATGTCTCCGTGAGTGATTCGTATTGTCTTAGTGCCGGTCTGGTGTTTATTGTGATCTCCATGTCAGTTAGATAATCTCCCGCGTTATAAGGCGAGCAATTCTCGTCATCAGTCCTCGTTACTTTCCGTCATCGTTTCATAGGCAAATGGCCTTATTAGTCTTAAGATTCTGATATAAGTACTGCGCATGGTTCGCCGACCGTTTCTCATGTAATAAACTACAAAATAATGTGTCGACACAAGTAGTATATTCAATATGAGTAATTTTGGGTCCTTAATGGGTTGAGGGTTATCTTATCACCCCTCGGCTGTCTTCGAGATCGTGTGTTCAAGAGGTTACATGTGATTAGCCGGGTCATGGGTGCACCATGGTACGCCAGGTACGCCCTGGTACGCCCCGATGAGCTACATAAGATGCAGCTTGTCCCAGGCTCGATCATGATCGAGATTACAGCTCCACAACGGGGGCGTGTAGGGGGCGTGGTCTGGCGGGTCCGTCTTGGACTGTGAGAATGGGAGCAAACTGAGCAAACACCGCCGTAGGGACGGACATACCTCGG
>CEMJ01390274.1:511-67720 GCA_900068955.1 Clitocybe nebularis | reverse complement strand
CTTATCAAACATGAAAATCATACACTTATACACCACCTATCACTACTTAAACAGATGAAATAGAATGGGTATTTACTACTGTTGTATTTTTACAGTGATTGTGTAGGGGTCACCATCAAAGACTGTATCTTGATGAATCTTACTGGTTATAAAAAAAATGAGGAGAGGTACATAAGAGGAGAGGAACATGTCATAACAAGAATGAACTATTTAATGTACAATGGATTCTGCATACAGGGGGGCATTGTAATAACTAGATAGTCTACACAAGCAGAACCATTACATAATAATAGTGTGACACAATACACAGATTACTTGCCTTTAAACCACAATAACTCAGGTTTAGCAGGCTACCATTGAAGGTGAGTGTGATATGGTGCACTCAATCCTCTAGGCTAAGAGCCCTGAGATGGGTCACTTCTCACCTACCAAGGCTTACATGGGCCCCCAGACCAGGTTATGTTCCCCCTTAGGGTTACAGAGTACCCTACTTTGGGTGAAGCACCCTTGAAGCTGCTCCCCTTACCTAGTGTGATGCCTTAAGGCTGCCCCTAGTCTTTGTTCCATTCTCTTATAGAGTCATAGCCCAGTGAATGGCTCAGCTTCACAACTCATATTCAATGCCCAGAGGAGATAGAGTCAATGAAGATGCTTGGGGAGGATACTACCTGTAGGGCTGGACTGGGTTTTACTTTAAATACTTATAACATGGATCTTACTGAATTTACTTTCCAAGATTAATTGGTATCAATATAATCAAAATATAATAACTAGATAAATACAGATGCTTACAATTGAACTTATGAGCTGAATAAAGCAATATTTGCAACTAGGTGTACAAAGGATTAAGCAAGCTCCCCATCTTCAGGGTACATATTATTATATTACAACTTTGCATATAATACAATGTCATCATCACATATTTCTGTGAGTTTTTGGTTGGGTTTGCCTTTAGCCTACTCAGTGTGTCAGTACTAGACACCCATGGCCTTGTTTGGCACACTGAGTTTGGGGAGGAACATGATGACAAGCAACCTAGGGAAAAGGCAATTGTAATTATTGAGGGTTGCATGCTTCCGAGGCACAACCAATAAGTGCACAACACATGCATTCATGTTGTTTCATGATACAGTATTAGTATCTAAGCAGTGTAGGAGGCTTTGTATAACGGCTTAAAAAGTGACCAAATCCACAGTACAAAATAGAGGACAAAAAGGTAAGTAATGCTTTACAAAACTGGAGCCTCGTGAAGAACAACACCCTCCGTCATTGTAAACCACCGGACCGGATTCACGAATCAGATCTCCAGGGGCTCGTAGGTTCTAGCATCGAGCCCTGCCCGAGTTTGCCCCTCATTGGTGCTTACCCTACTATCCCGCCTCCCAAAACCTCCAATACCCGGGCCTCGGGGCTGACGAACAACACCGCTGGGGCTCTCATGACCACCGTTCAATGGGGCTGAGTTCATAGAGGATGGAAGACTCGGTACGGGTGGAACCGAGCTACCGCTGCCGAATGGATTCCCATTTGAAAATAACGATCCAAAACCAGTTGAGACGCGACGGGATGGGGAAGCAATGGTGGCGTAGCCTTCACGGATATTCCCGTTGGAAGCACGAGAGCTGAGACGGGGGGCCTGGGAATGCAGGGTCTTCATGTCTGGCATAGATTTCTTTGCTCGAAGAGAGCTTGAAGTCATTTGGCCGGTAGGCGTTAAATAGGCTGAAGGAGCTCGAGAAAGAGTATGAGGGACTTGGCGCTGGCTCTGTTGCTGTTGCTGCTGTTGCTGCTGCTGATCTGAATTTTAATAACGGTAAAGTTGACCAAATATATTTACATACCCTTTGAGGATCGATTCGAGTAACTACAGCATATCTCTCTTCACCCTCACCAACGGAGTAATGATATACGCCAAGCTTCTGCGCTATGAGATGAACCACTCTTCTATTTTTTGGGCTGAGTGTCCGCGAGAACGCAAGCTCATCACGCATGCGGTCGTCCTTGAACAATAAGATCCTGGAGTATATCTCTAGAGTAGAAGGATCATTGAGGTCTAGCTCGTTGGACGACGCTTTCTCAGAGATGCTGGGTGTTGCAGATTGAGGAGCTTGGTTAGGAACTATGGGTGCCGAGCTGAGTGGCAAAGTATACTGAGGATTGGGCATTGAAGGTTGACTGGGGGGAGAGTATTGTTGTTGCGGATACGGTGATCCGGAAGAGAAGGAGCGCTGGGGGCTAAAGTTTGAGGACATTGCAGAGCCATAGTCTTCATACATCGATGTTCCGCTCGTCTGCTCCTTCTCCAATTGCATAGAGCGCATGCGGCGGATTGCTTTCTCCCTCTCTATGCGTTCTTTTTCACCAGCTTGCAAAACTTTCTTGTACTCGACTCGCAGCTTACGTCCCTGAACATCGAAACCGTTCAGAGCCGCCACGACAGCATCAGCATCCACCGACTGACGAAAGTTCGCAAATGCTAGGCCACGGAAGGAGCCCTGTTGATCTAGATGATAGTTAAAGGCGTAGGGTGTGGGAATTGACAGAGATGCCTTGTGTGTGGAATAAATGGTCGATTGGAGGTGATAGGGGGTGAGATACGCACAATTATATCAAGGAGAGTTTCGCGTTTGACGTTAAATGGTATATTTTTTATCACGATGGCAGTGGGAATCACTTCGTCATCGGGGTTTTGACCAGGGGTGGAAGGGGCCATTGGTGGAGGATTAAGATGCCCCATAGGGGGAGAGCCGCCAGCGGAAGAAAAGTCCGAGTTGTTGTGAGGGGACAGTGAACGACTATCGGAAGAATTATTATCGAGCCATTGCTAAATAATACAGATCACGGAATGGTTCAATCAACGAAGATCAGGGTACGCACAGTGGGTAGACCACTACGGAGAGGCTTATTCTTGGAAGGTGGTTGATTCATACTCGTAAGAGGGTTGTACTGAGTCTGTGGTTGGATTCCAGGAGAGGTTGCAAAGTGATATTGAGGTCTGCTGCCGCTGTTGCCTTCGTAATCGTAAGTGTCATGAAGACGTTGTTGTGAGGGACGAGAAGAAAGCGACAGCGAAGAGATATCGGGAGGAGAGCTGGTCATTATGTCCTGGAGTGAGAGTGCGTAAAGCCTAATATTTGACAACCGCTCGTAACAAGAGAAATGTGCAGAGAAAAGTAAAGGAAGGAGGGCTGAAGAGACTTTGATGGAAAACGTCCAAACTAAAGCGCCAAATCTCTGTTGTCTCTTGCTTACACACGAGGCAAAATCAGAAAAATATCATTTTTGCAGCAGTCCCTTGTATTCTCTCAATCGATCCTGCAATTATTCACGGGTCTCTGCTGTTTCGGTACAAATCTAACTACACTTTGGAGCTCATCCTTGCAAATCCTTTCACCTCATCGCCTAGGGCTAACAACCACAGGTTTCAGGGGTGCCAACATGTTCTCCACCTCAAACGGAACAGGGATACTGCCCGAGTGATCCCACGGTCCACGGATGATCTTCGTTACTGGTGCATTTTTCGGAGTACTCGAAGACGGTGCATCACTGATGTTATCTCCGTAGGCCGCCTGGCGTGCTTGAGGTGCGAGACCATGACGAACAGATGGCGGCGAGTGAAATGTTGGACGAGGGATCGACGGGAGAGTATGTTTTGGTGTGCTGATATAGAATATAAACCACTCGTCACTTAGTGGCACACACTTTCACATACTTTCGCGATGGGGTGGGCCCTGCGATCAAGCGCAGCGACGTGGGGGGTGAGCGGCGGCGCATAAGATCAAGAAGAATGTATATCGACAAGGGTCTTGCCCAAAAGGTAATCTTTATCGAGTGAGAAGAAGGAATGTGCATATAACATACTACTCACAAGAGAAACTAGCAAACCTGTGCCAGTTTCGAAGAAAATGAATCCGTTGCCAGGTCTTGCGGTGTCGATGGCTCAATAAAGTCAAGTATATTTTCCAAATCAATAAATAAAGCAAAGCTTATGTAACCGAGCAGCCACATCAAACAGAAATATATAGCCTTTGTACGGTAAAACAGAGCGTGTAAGCTACATAGCAGGAAGGCAGAGCAAGTTCACGGAGAAACGTCCTTCAAGGGGCGATAATGCTTCATCAGTTGAGCTTTGAAGGCTGGAAAAGGGGAAGGCATTAGTACATAAGCCTTGCACGATGCGGGAGCGGAGGACATACCAACAGAATTGTTCCAAAGACTTGCAGCGTCAGGGTTTAGAGGGGACGCATTATTGGGCTCTAGATATATGCACGTTGAAGAAGTTGATCAGAGAATACCAACTTACAATTGAAACGTACCACCGAGTAATGATTGCAATGATAAGAGAATCGTTTGCACGCTGTATACGGCCGACCATTTGTCCTATACATTTCTCAAATGTTCAGTACTCTCCACCACATGATTTAGATATGAGGAAACGAACTTGTAATATATCGAGGCAGATAGCCCCTCCAGTGATATCGACATTGGGATGATAGCAAGGGGTGTCGAATTTAATGGTTGGCGCGACATAAGGATAATTTGGAGGAAACGAAATAGATATTCGGAAGGTCAGGCCGGCGTATATCTTAGGAACATAAGTTTTATCACGAAAAGGGCAATTATTATGGAAGTGACATACGGTTTCTGGAGGTCCTTCAATTGTCCCTATCCACTCGAACAGATTTCCGTCACTTTTTGGGAAAGCGGACTGTTATATCCAATGGTTAGATTCATCATAAGAACGTGTGTAGGAAATTAGACTGGCTATGCCTGGTGATGAGGACATCTGTAGATGGGATTGTGTCAATACTAGAGCCTTCAAAAGATCCAATTGGAACTACCATCAGAGTCATGAGTTCGTTGCCAAGACTTGGCGGGCTTGAATTAAGTAACAAGCGACCATTTCAATGAATCGATCCTACCGTTTGGCAACACTGCCAGCCACTTGTTGTGATGATCCTGCGATACTCGATTTCGGAGATGCACGTGGAGGAGCAAGAGGTGTGGTGAGTTGTTCCATTTGTTGTTCAATGCTAAAAAGTGATTATTCGTGAGATAGAGGAAGGCGAGATGAAAAATGTAGTACAACAGTGCAAACCCAAGTTGAACACTTCGGCGCGTATAGCGTATCACGTGATACATCATAAGGCGATCACCGACCTCTACCTTGGCATAGAAGCTTGTACATGTACGCACTAGTTCCTAGTTATCTTACGGTTGGATGTAGTAGGAATTGAGCACCTGGAGGAAGTGGCCACAATAGGCCACTGAGGTCGTATGTCTGGGATCTGTTCACAAGCAAAGACAATTGCTTACATAATAAGAGTATTCGGCATTTCTTTTATCCGTGTGCCAGCCAATGGCCATTGCGTAGGCCAACCAGACCATCATTGCACACCCATCATACTAATAGGACCTATGTCCACCAAATTCTCGCCGACTTCTGCTGAGCTTTCGATCGTTTCTCAGATATTTGCCCAAGCCGATCCTCAGAAACTTGGTATACTAACTGGTGACGTTGCAGTCCGAGTATTTAGTGGAGCCAATCTCCAGCCAACGGTTCTCGGTGAAATTTGGAGCATTGCTGACGAGGAGAACAATGGTTGGCTCACAAAGAAGGGCGCGACTATTGCCGTACGCCTAATGGGATGGGCGCAGAAGGGGGAGAAGATAAATCAAGCTCTGGTCAACAAGCGTTCGTCAACCAGTTATTAACTGTATCATACCTTATCAACCAACCCTGTTCAATAGCTGGACCTTTGCCCACAATCGACGGTGTCGTCCCGTTAACTCAGCATAACACCGGTGTTTCTTCACCTGGGCCAACATCACCGGACTTTCCTCTCCTTTCTGCTCAAGACAAATCTAAATTTCAGACTCTATTTCTAAAGTCAGGTCCCACCAACGGCTTGCTTAGTGGTAAGCTTCCTTTCTATAATATACCCTCACCGGATTTAATCATAGTTACGCAGGAGAGAAATCGCGTGATTTCTTTGTTAAATCGGGCCTGAGCAATGATATACTTCTTCAAATATGGTGCGCATGATTACATTTTACCCTTCGTTGCCTTACTTTGGTCTTTATAGGAACCTTGCAGATACTCAAGATCGCGGAGCATTGGATTCTACAGATTTCGCCATCGGAATGTTTTTTATTCAAGGACTGATGTCCGGACAGATTTCTTCTATTCCGACTTCTTTACCACCTGGACTTTACCAACAAGCGGGGGTAAGCCCCGCTGGCAATCAAGACAGCATAAGGTCGCACATGTCGGACAATAGCGGCTCCTTCAGTCCTTTAAGTGGCACTTTCCCACAGACTCGGAGTGTGCGCCCACAGTATACAGGGCAAAGTCAAGTTCTCCAGGCCGAGCTCACCGGATTATCCGGGACACAGCCTGGGCCACCTGTCCTCCCTTCGAGACCTAAACCCACCAGTATTAACCCCCCACCTTTCATCCCACAACGCAATGGCCATACTGCTCAGTGGGATGTAACACCAGTGGAGAAAGCGAATGCAGACCGATTCTTCGATGAGCTCGATTCCACGGGGCGTGGATACATCGAAGGTGACGTTGCCGTTCCGTTCATGTTGAAATCAAATCTTCCTGGTGAAGATTTGGCTCAGGTTTGGTGCGTAGTTGATTACCAACATACGAAGACTTGAAGTTCATATTCCCCCACTTTTGTTAGGGACCTGGCCGACATAAGCAACGACGGTCGTCTCACCAGAGATAAATTTGCTGTTGCGATGCACCTCATCCAGAAAAAACTTGCGGGTTCTGACATTCCAGCAACCCTCCCACATTCCTTACTTCCACCTTCTATGCGCAATAATGGTGCGCGCCCTCTTAGCCCTTCCCCTGCACATCAATCACTAGAACCCGCAAAAGACCTGTTATGGGACGACACATCATCGCCCTTCACAAACACTTCCCATCCTAGTACCCAGGCCTTGGGAACCAACTCTAACTCAAAGCCTGCCTCGGACCCATTTGGTTCTTCCGCCTTCAAGTCAGGTGTGTTTCCTCCTCTTTACTAAAATTAGTCAACTCCTGACTGCTATTTTTTTCATTAGCTTTCCAGACTGACTTACTTGGCGATGACGACGGAAACGACCACGGCTCGCCACCCATTCACGATCAATCTGCAGAGATTGGTAACGTTCAGAACCAGCTTAACTCCACTAACCGAGCAATGGAAAACACGAAGAATGAGCGGCTGACGACTGAACAGACATTGGAAAACCAAACATCCCAGCTTTCCTCCCTACAGGCTCAGCTTTCTTCGGCCAAGGATGCTTATGAAACTGAGACCAAACATCTTGCGACGCTTAAACAGCGCTACACAAAACAGTTAGCCGAGATGCAACAAACCCGAGAAGAGCTCATCAGAGCCGAGAGCGATCTGAGTGCTATTCGTGTCGAAAAGGCAGAAGTTGAGGGTGCATTTCTACGCGACAAAGAGGAAGTGCGAAGTTTGCACCGCACAATGGCCGAAACTGGTCAGCAGGTAGAGGCCCTGAAGGCGGATGTTGAGAAGGCGCGAAAGGATGCAAAGCAGCAGAAGGGACTTCTGGCCATTGCAAGAAAACAGCTCAGCACCAAGGAGGCCGAGAAATATAGAGCCGAAAGGGAACTAGAGGAAGTCAATGCAGAAGTTACCTCTCTTATCAAAGACAAAGAGGAGGCCGAACTAGATGTCGCAAAAGTTTCTATGGACACTCCTGTCAAGGTGCAACGGAACTCATCAACCGACACATTAACATTCGCAGCGGCACAATCACTCCCAGTTTCACCTGATCTACCCAGCCCTGTTGGTTCTGTAACAGGAAAAAGTAACAATCCTTTCGAGAGGTTGAAGTCTTCCGGGACTTCTACTACCCTACCACAATCTCTTTTCTTGCCATTCTCAGGACCTTCTACCTCATCATATCCAACGCAGAACGACGACCATTCTCCTAATAATCTGACTCATTCAACCATCGACCCCTTTAGCCTTCCTCAAGCCCCGGATGTAGGGACTGAGCCCCGTGCCCATCAACCAGATCTCCAGACCCTAGACCCTGGCAGATCGGAATCACCCTCATCGGCCGTCGACAGCCTTGTCGCTGCTCCAAGTTCCATACTATCGCCAGCAACGACCGAAGGCAGCGATCGATTCGTGACACCTCCAACAACCGCAAATGAACAGGAAACACCCACTGTCAAGCCGACGGACCTCCCGATCTCCCAGCTTTCTAGCCCTAGCGACGCAGCTCTGCACTTCCCCGACTTACAGCCAGGAGATAGTTTACTGGGACATCCTCATGACACTCACCATGACGAGCAGGGCGGAGAAACAAGTCTCGGAGTCAAAATCAACGAGTTTGAAGCCGAATCGGATAGTGAAAGTGATAACGAAGATGAAATCCCCTTAGCGGAGCTTGCGAAATCCAAGAATCAAGATCCTAACCCGCCCCCAACAAATGCAAACATTTCTTTTGACGATATCTTTGGGATTACCCCACCTATTGCTTCCATAAAGGAATCACCGCAGCCAATTTCGCACAACACCTCGTCCGATAATCAGGTCGTAACAAACGCACCGACACCTGGGAGTCCCTTTCAACCTTTGAACAATGTTGAAACTACTTCCCTGGGGACCTTCCCGCAGCCCGAAGTTTCTATTGTCGCGGGTGTCAATGCCTTCGACGAAGCCATGGGCAAAATACCCAGCGTGGCTTCGCAACCGATCCAACAATTTACCTTTGATTCTGCCTTTGACGATAATTTTGATTTCACGAGTGCCATTGAGTCACCAAAACCTCCGCCTACAACGACGGCGAATGGCGGGGGCCTCGACCCCACCCCCAACTCGCCTAAGAATGGAATACATGCACAAGTCGGTTCATCAATACCTGATCCTATAGTCGAAACGATCAACAAGGGCGATAGCTCTAAGAAGGCCTTTGACGAGGCTTTCCTAGGATCGGAACCTACACTCGACCCGGAAAGTCACCTTTCGTCTACCGTCCCACAAGGACAACCGTTGAACTCCCTAGGGTCTTCCTTACAGACGACAATTTCAGAACTTGTAGAAAATACCCCTTCCAAAGTTGGGCTACCGCCACAGACTTCCCCATTGAGATCGATGTCACCAGCTCCCAGAGCAAAATCACCTCCACTTCGTGTTTCTTCTCCTAAACCCCGACCATCAACTTCTTCCTCTAAGGAGACTCAAGAAAAACCGAAGGAGCCACAACCCCGCCATTCGAAGCTCAGTGTGAGTGTCTTTAATTACTATCATAATATCCATTTAACATCCCACACCGTTGATGGCGCTTTCCTTAATAGATCCGCCTCCCATTTGGCAAGAAGAAGAAGCAACTGCAGCAAGACCCCCTTCCTCCACCGCCGTCGCAACATCTGACACCACCTCAAGAAGAATCACTGCGGTCCATTTCCCCAGCAGCCGGTGATGATGTTGAAGCTGTCAAGCAACTCACAGCGATGGGCTTCAGTCGTACTCAAGCTGTCACTGCATTGGAGAAATATGGATATGACGTACAAAAAGCCCTCAATAGTTTACTAGGCGCACCTTGATTCGCCTCACTAAGTTTTCGTTCGTCCCAATTTATATAATTTTGCTTCGCTTCGAACACTTCGCGATAATGTTCTTCGATTCATAGCCAACACATAGGTACTCCGTAGCAACTGCAACAGCTAGGACACGCTTACATTGCAGTATGCCCTGCAAGTGCCATGCTTCATTTATTAGGATTAACAGATGGTGATTGACACCACTCAACATACCCAACTACATTACATATATAAGTAAGAAATATAAAGGCTATTTAGTCGAAATTGGGCCAACTGCCCTCATCCTTCCATTTATTAACGACCTCCTTGACCGCCTCATGGTCAAAGAGAGGCCGCTTCAACCGGTAGCCAACAACTTCTTTTATCTTCATGTTGTTGAAAGCAATGACATGTTTGTCTAGAGCGAACTTATCCATATAAGCTGACAGAGGTGTATTCGGGATAGGGGGCTTTGATGTTTGAATCATTTCTGTCCAGCCACCAACATGGTGTTCATTTATGTCTTCCACAGAGTCATCCGCCAACTGCAACACTAGAGATCTCAGATACAATAATTTTGAACATGAACCGAACTTGCCTTGAGCACAGTACTTTCAACAAGAGAAAAAAATTCAAAAGATGTACCAAAGAAGGATGTGATAACCTGTCCAATGCTGAGCAATGTACTGTTAGAGTCATCAACCTTCTTGTTTATTAGCAGATAGAATAGTTAGACGAAGAGTTATCACTCACGAGGTTGAACAATGGGGCGACAAGTTTCTGGTTGTGCGGCGGCATGCCTTCGATTTCATTGACTTTCTTTTTGTCGTTGTGGAAGATAATCTCTTCCCCCGCGAGTGAGTCCGCTGCTTTCCTACCCAAAGCGGTCATCCACTCTGCACAAGCCCATAGAGCGCCTGCAACGTCGTCGACATGCACAGTATTGTTGGGATTCTTGCCAGGAGACCACCTGGTGAGTGTAGGAATATGAATGATGAAGTTGAGAAGATCAACTGCGCAGACTCACATTGACTTCATCGGTTTCTTGAGATACCCATAAACAGATCCTACCGTTATACCAGATGCAACTGACAGCATTTTATAAGGGAGATCAGTCTCATAAGCAAGATTTATGCTTACCGATGCCATAATTAGTATACGGCCCGTATGAGAATCCAATCCGCAAAATTACGAGATTCAGACTGTAGATCATAATCAGGATATTCTCCATAATAGAAACGCAATAAACATACTCCTCAATTGCTGCTAGCATCCGCAGTGTCTCGTGCCACCACATTCCCAGAGTACCAACGGGTTTCGCATCTTCTTTCTCATCATGGGAGCTTCTAGCTGAGCTGGATGTCTCATAGAATGGTTGCTGCACCCGAACAAATGCTTTGACCTTGCGTCTCGCAGCTTCGAGGGCAATCGTTCGGGAGACATTGCATGTGCTGTTGATTTGAATCTATGCCGGAAAGTTTGATTCAGTAAAAATTAAGGAGCGACACTAACCTACCATTTCTGTTCGATCATGCCTGACCTCGCCCGTGAAATCAAACACATATTCATAATTGTTCTGTCCTACAGGCGGGTCGAATACCGACTTGACGGTGGCTAACAGATCGAATGAGAAGCCACAAAACGAAAACAAGGACAGAGAACATACATGCAACCGTCAAATTAGCCTGTCGATACTCGACCTGTGGTTTTGCGAGAATTTGTGGAAACTCAGCACCAATGTACCTAGGGTGAAGTGCCTATCAGTTGTTAGATTTTGACACAAGGATTCGGGCGCACGTCGTCGGAGGGGCAACTGAGAATTTGTCGACGATCCTAAGGTGCTATGAAAGGATTGAATCAACTCATGTCATTAGTTCTGAAAAATAAGCCTTACCGATACTAAAGGTTCACCATCAAGAGGCACAAGTAATGCGGCGAGGGCCCGAGAGCATGTATTGAGTCCGCCTGAGGGATTGAAAGAGGATATGCTACGGAGAATGATATATGAAATAGAAGATACTAACCAAAAATCAGGGCGTTTGGTTTGTGTAGACTACTTTCCATAACTTGGGAATCGGGATGTTGTTGAGTTTGAGAAACAGTACCAATCTACTTTAACTGATTTATTACGTAACGCGTCTTCCAACGTTGGTTATATAAGCAGGCTATGTACAACAACTATCCTAACGGATCAAAGTCTCCCCAATCATCCTTTGATGGCTTCTTCGACGAATTCACCCAGGACGGCTTCGAAGGTTCTAGTATATGACCCATTACTAAAGGCGTAGAAGCGGAGGGCGAAAATATGTGAGTTTGTGGGTTTCCTGGTACATATGAGGGCGAAATTGGAGGTTTGACATGTGTCGTGAGGGGTGTTGGCAAGGAAATATTATAATTAGGTTTTTGTGGTGGTGCTGCTGTATTAGACCATGTATCATGTTGACGAGGATATAAGGCAGAACTCCCCCTCTGAGCACTCGAACTAGGAGTGACAGTCGTTAATGCGTTAGGGACTAGTCGTGGTACCTCTAAACTGGCCGGCGAGGTCGCCGCTGGGGTATGACCTTTTGAAGACTAGACAAATTGTAAACTGACGTATCTTTATAAAACAATGGATATACCTCGCCGGAGAAAATGGTCTTCCAGGCATCGTCATCCCAAATTTCATTGCTATCTGCAGTGGGTCCTTTGTTTGTAGCACCGTTCGTCCTACTGACAAGATTTTCGAAGTCGATGGCCGCTGAATTACTCTTTATCTGAAAGGTACCGTTAGCTGCTATCGCCGAGCGATCCTCTAGTCGCTGTGAATCGCGGAGAAATTGATCGTGTTCTTCCCGAACACGATCACCTAGTTTTCTGATGACAAGCATAAACCGTTGAAATTGTTCGACATTTAGCACTAAGAGCATATGAGAATAGGTACATCACTTGATTATCAGACATACATGGACCAATCGACATCGCCCACAGCTGGGGTAAGACGAGAGTTGCAACGGCTTCGCGATCAACCTTGAAACCCATAGCTTCTTGAACTGACAGAGTTGCCATCTGACGTAGTCATTCAATTGGGTTCATAATTTAGGTTTGGCGACATACCATCACAGCAGGCTCTTTGGTGCGTATTTTAGAGAGAAGCGGCACGAGTTTCTGGGTTAAACTTGACTATGACGTTTCTTTTAGCAACTATGCCTCTCAACACAAGTGATATAGAATTACCTGATCAAGTGTTCTCACCATGCTAAGAAACGTCACAAGGGTGGCCACTTTAACTGGTAGTATTCGAGTCTTGCTAAAAACAAGCTGTCAGAGCTACGTTTCAGTAGTGTTTTAGTGGAGTAATTTGCGTGAACTCACTGCGACGCGCGGAAAGAGAACACCTTGGACCTCTGCATAGTCGATGGTATCACACAAATCAGGAACAGCTTTCAAAGCCCGTTCTTGAACCTTCAGCTAAAGTATCAGATAGAACTCCAGATTCATCCCACAAAACTTACAACTGCATGATCAGATTCGAGAGCATTATACACCAAAGGCAATACCTCTAAAAAATATTTTGCGCCAGATTAGCCATCAGTCAAAGAAATCCCCACTGATGCTCACGTTCTCTGAATGTGATCTTATCTGTCTTTTTCTGAAGCATTGTGAGATTGTCCAGTAGGGTCAACATGTTTTGTGGCGGTTCTTTGATACAAAATAGTGGCTTGAGGCTTGGCAGTACAGCATTGGCAAACTGGGCGGGTGAAAGCGCCGCAGAGATGGAAAACACATTTGGCAATATGTATGGGAGTAAGTTTGTATCCTTCATCTGCAATAAAGTTGCATATCAGCAGCAAATCTCCGTAATACATTGCGACACAATCACCTCTTCCAAAAGGGTGGGCAGAATTTTCCGTGTGCGGAGACCTCCGGAAAATTTATCCAAAACCCCAGTTAGCCCCTTCATGAAGAAGATCTTTTCTTCCCTGGTTTTAGAAGTGAAGTTGGACCGATCTAAGAAATTGAGCGTAGATATAGGCAAGGAAGAAAAGAAAGGATGTGAAGGCAGGGTAGTCGGTGTAGGCCTGTTATTTGGATGACGAGTTATCAGAGAAAGCAAAAGGGCTGAACCAGTCTTCATGTTGAGCTTCTTTACGATAAGTATTGGGAAAAGAAAACACCTTGCAAATCCTTGTCAAGGGCGTTCAAGCCTGGTATATGTTTTCCGATATTATCTCGTAGCCCCCCAACAGTTCCATAAGTTTTGAAAGGCGTTTGCCCTTTACAATGCACCGCATATATGATGCAGCCAACGGAGTACATATCCGATGTAGTTACTAGGGCCTCGTCTAGTGCATACTCTGGGGCTTTTTTTTATTCGGTAAGAAGAGGCTAAAATATCGAACAATCGTAACACACCCATGTAATCAAACAAACGTTGGACATAAGGGGGGACATTTCGGTCAAAAGTGGGGAATTCCCAAGACGTCGGGGACCCATCAGATCCGAAGAGCGGAATGGTCAAACCCAAGCCTGCAATTTTCCAATCGCCCTAATTCTTTCTCAGAAAAACTGACTGAAGTGAAAATGAAAAAACTAAAAACTAACAGCACCATTGATAATGATGCTCTCTGGATTGAGATTTGAGTGTATGAGCTGAGCGGAAGAGTGCAGGAAAAAAAGGCCGTTGCATATTTGAAGAATGCCTTTTTGAATCTATAATCGGAGCTGATGATGATGAATAGGTACCCGTTTAGGCTTACGAACCTCAACTTCATCCAGCTCATCGAGAGTGGAGCTCCGGCCAGAGCCTGGAATGGACAATTCAAGGGAAGATAAGATAGGCTCTGTTGCAAAAATCAATTCGGTACGGGACTCCTCTAATGGCTCCACCATTTCTACGTGCCGTGTAAACACATTTCTATGAGAAGGGCCGGAGGAATGCTCACCTAGTATAGACGGATGTCGAAGCCGCCCCAGTGCAGATGCCTATAATTTCGACTTAGTTAAGCAATTGCTCAAGACAATGAAAATCTGAATGACTTCCCTCAGCTTTCAATACTTCCATTACCCTCACTTTCGTTGATGAGTTTAGCCGATCCAAATCCGCTCCTCTCTTGTCGAAACTCCACACCGAGACCCGCTTGTTCGTAACCTTATGAGATGCCGGTTGTACTCTCCACAATCCCACATTGAAAGCCAATTGTTGAGTAGGAGCGTTGGGTGAGGCACCAACATGACTTGGTGTCGAAGGTCTGCTCACAGTAGACGGGTTTCCGATGTTGTATGACAAGGATATGGCGGTTCGAGCAAAAAAAGAAGTCGCGGCAGCAAGCATGGGATATTTTCCGATATACAAGCAGGGTTTATCAATAGTATGGAGAAGAATTACTAGGCGCGTCTGACGCTGAGATCCTGAAGTGCTAGGCTGTTTTTCGGTGTATAAGTGCGATCCAGGAGGGTGCTTGACATTGCTTATTTTGTCACCAATTACGTAGTGACATTTACATAACTTGTTACCCTAACTAGCAAAGTGCATTGGACCTTGAGCCAGGCGTCTACCATACTGTAGAGGGTTTTACCATCAGGGAGGCAAGCCCATACAAGTGCGAACAATATAACACCACAATTGTATGCGGTATGCCCCCCACCTAGAATTCCAGTAGGTTTGCTCCCTGTGTATATTGTTGCCAATCAGTCACAGCCTCGCAGGCAAACTCGAAATGCAGGAAAGATGCAGAAGACATTCGACCCCCTAAACTAGATACACTAGTGCGAGGAAGGAAAAATGTCATAAGGACGGGGATCATTGACAGAAATTATCCCGACCAGGGAACAAGTGACCTTGTTCTATAAAGACTCTTATATACTCTGAGAAAACATTGTTGTTGAACTGAGTCTTGGGGGTTATCAACTAGCGATCATCGTGTAACGGCGGACCTGACATGTTCGAGCGCAACTGCATCGCTTAGTTTCACTATTGACATCGCCGGCCTAAACTGGAGTAGCCTCTACAATAGTGACGTGTTTCCAACGGCGATCTCCTTGGGGAGGAATACTATCAATCTTGATTTCTACCCCAAGGAGACTTTTCAAGACTAGTTGTGCTCCGAATTTTGAACACACCACATTTCCCTCCCTACAAGCTGAACTCTGGACGCCTGTGAACGTAGAAAAGTGCCCGAGATTCAAAAAATATTCGGGGTTACCAGAGGATGTAATAAAGGCCTCACATTTGATGCAACCTGTCTCACAGGTACATGTTTCGATGGCTTTGCAAGCCTTTTCGAGAATATCATGAACTTCACAAATGTTTGAGAAACATCAAAAACTAAAAATATGGAACGGACCATTATCAAAAGCTTTGGCCGCTACTCCATCTCCTTTGCCAATGGAATCATAGAATATCAGCCTGAGAACCGATCAAATATCAGCCAAGTCAACATCCAAACCAATGTTTGATTACCTGGCCGGCCTCTTCCGTTTCGATTCATCAACCTTATATTCCTTCTCTGGTGCCTTGCACTCGGTTCGGATATCCTCAGCCAAAGGGAAATGGTTGAGAAAAGCATGTTGTGCTGCGTGTATAGCTTCTGAAGCATTGATTCCTTTGATACCAAATAACTCTAATAGAGCTTTTGGGACATCCATCCATAGACCAGTAGACTCTCTTTCCCAAGGAGGTGTATCAAGATCGACAGCATCCAGGATCGTTCCGTTCCTGACAGCAATCATCTAAGTACAGTTTTACTCCAAGACAGTGTCAGGGTACCTGATTTTGAAGAAGCCTTTTCGGTGTCATCAGGCAGAACTCGTAGTGAATAGACTGAACATGAACACACCAAATACCTTGACTACAACTTCAACTTCTGCCCAACGCATTAGATGAGCAAAACAACATGGTAGGATAACTTACTTCCATAATATGCACAATGCCCGGAGTTTTTTATCTTTCTGGTACGATATGTTTGTACAGCATCGACGTTTCTGAACGGAGTCAAAAAAAGACAGCTGTGTATACTTTAAATACGCTTACGTGAAATCTCTTTAAATTGGTCAGTCATGGGAGATTGAGACTTATGTATTGACATTACCATACCTAGGTGAGGTTGTCCAGTTGATATCAACTTGCGTCACCTTGGCAAGCTTGGAGTCATGACTAAGTTCGTTTACCTGGTTATAGGTAAATCAAGGAGCCTGGGGTCACGAATCATGCTGCATGCCCGTACCACAAATGTTTGTCCCTGATGCATAAACTGGAGGGGAATGAGTTCCTGGAAATATAGACAAAATATCTCAACGTACAACACCCCCTTCATATATCTCAAATATTGCCCTGGAAGTTTCAATCTCCTCAAGGATAGAGGCTGAACCATTTGAAGACTGGGAAGGTTTCGAAATGTCTACCACAACGTAGGTTTCCTCCCGTGCGCCGCCTGTAGATGAATTAGAAGCTGAATACTTTGTAATACCAGTCGACGCACGAATGGAGATGTGCTTTGAAGGAAACGGCAGGAATCTAGGGTGTGTAAGATACCTGACTATTATAAGCTGAGGAGATGAGAGAGAGGGGGGGGGATCTTTACCATCCGTCCTGGTCTTTCACTAGGCGTGTCTCGCATATCTTTTTCATTGAAGGTCCAAAATATTTCTCATCATCAACGGACAGAGGCATCTCGTAGCTGGCACATTGTAGATGAGCTGATGAGATATTACTATCAGTAGCATGGGAATTCAAAAGGCGTTCATGAAAAACCTTCGAGAATAATATCGCTTTCGAGATCAATAATTAAATCGTCGCTTATATTTGCAAATAATTCTTGAGGATTGTTCACGTAATGTTGATCAACTGGAAAGGAATCGGCAACAAAGACGGCCAGTGAATACTGTGATCGACGCCCAGCCCTTCCGGCTTGTTGCCTCTGGCGTACTTTATCAGATCGGTTGTTGCAAAGATTGAACAGTTTTCGTACAAAACTTGCAATGGTAGTGGGAAACCCGAGCATTATGACTGCGTCCAAGACACCGATGTCGACACCAAGCTCCAAGGCGTTCGTTGAGACAATACCAAGAAGACGTCCCTCAAAGGCATCTTTCTCGATACGACGACGATCCTGGTCCAGTCAGATTATTTGATGGATAGCATAGACTGAGACATGATTCACCTCCGGAGAATAGCCTGTTGACATTGTGAGATGTGTGGTTTTATTTTGCGTGAATATCATTAATGTCTGACCTCCACGGTATGGCATAGTTCTATTTAAAATATCGTGACGTCCCTCGTTGGTTAAATCAGCACGTATGGTTTTCATTGCCTGTAAGCGTCATTATCAAAATGGAGTTGTTGAGGGTCTAGACGAGCTTACCAGCTCGCAGATTTTTCGAATCTTTATACAGGGATGTAAGACCTTGTGCAATAGCTAGGAAGATTTTGATGCAGACCTTACAAAAAAGAATTACCCGTAATCCGCGTTTCATAAGAAATCTCATCAATCCCGTTGCTTCAGCAAGTGAACTGCGGCGCCCAAAACTCGGGATTTGAGGATCAACAAATGGTGGGTTCCAGACAACAAAGTCCTTTCGCGCGGAAGGGGAACCATCTTCAACCACGGATTCAATATCTTCGAGCTCGACCCCAAAAATGTTCCTCATGTGGACCATAGGTTTTGATATCGTTGCGCTGCAAGATACGAATATAATGTGCCGATCTATTACGACATTCAAGATGTTTACAAGTTATCTCAAGATGAAGGATGGACATACTTCCAACTGCCGCACATACCCTGCGAAAACGCCGCATCACCTGTGCAACATGACTGGGTCGAGTTAGTATAGTCTTTGGGTTATGAACAAATGTTGTCGACCTTCCAAGAAGACCAGAGTAATAATGCAGTTCATCAACCACGAGGAGCTACAAATGAACACTTGGGTTGGGAAACGCCATTTGGGTTGGGAAGCATACTTTGATATTTTGTAAAAATCTAGAAGATCTCTAGTATATACATTAGACTACACAGCGAGCCACTAACCTTCTCCATAATTCTTCATGAGGTAGAATAGATGTGTGTATCATGTCCTATGGTTAGAAAGGTAAAGGGGAGGTTGTTTAAGAGGTAGGATGGCATTTACAAAGTTCGTAAAGATAACGGAAGCTGATTTCCGAATTTCTGTGGTAATAGATACTGAAGGCTGGGAAAGGAAACGTGAGCAGTCACAAACATACCTGCACGATTTTCTGGCGGAGTGTCCCCATCGTAAGTAAAAACCTGCGGATATTAGTTACATAAGAAAAAAGCTAATGACTACCTACCTTCAAATGCTGTATTCCTGGACAGCAGTAAATTAGCTGTTGCATCGCAGTCTTTTGATCTTGAGCCAGTGCCTGGGGGAATAACCACTCTAATATTTGCTAGGTGTATAGGGCTGTACGCACCTTGGTCGGATATATAAACACAGCGGTAGCGCTGTGATCTTCTTCTAGGAACCGTAGGACAGGGATCTATCAGGCAGGATTGAGCTACGACTAATAACGGAAGATGCTCGAAATAAACCTGATAAACGACTGTTTTCCCAGAGGCTGTACCTGTTGAGACAATAACGTTTTTTCCATCTGCGATTGCGCGTATGGCTGAAGTCTGGTGAGTATATAATTTGGATATATCACGGGAGTTCCGTAAAGCTGTTATGATAGACTCAGAGAGGGGTGGATCGAGTGTTCCTACATAAAGAGGTCAGTCCGGTTCTAGTTCACTGACGCATGTGAAACATACCTATCCTCCCTTCCTTTGCCTCAAAATTCCTCATTTCAACAATCTGGTCTCTATACCATGGCTGTTGGCGTATTTCAGTGATCACAGCATGAACGGGAGGTCGATCTATCGGTTCGGCGACTCCTTGTATGTTGGGGTACCCATCAAGCGAAGTAGTAAATGTATTTGTAGATGCTCTTGGCTTGAGCGGAATATACATATGGCTGGCTGTTTGGAGAAGCTTCACAGAGTCGCTTGTGGGTGGCGTCGCTCGAATGAACCTGCCGCGGCATGAGCAGTGAGGTATTTGACAACCATCATATGGTATGCCATACTCATCTACGGCTTCTTGAAACCTTTTGTTTCTTTTTTCAATTAATCTTGTTACAGCAGACGTCGATTTATTACTTGAAAGGGAGTTAAAACCAGCAAGTAGACAATTCTGAACCTATAATTTACCTAGTATTTTGAGCCCTTTCCATGCTGCTTTTGGAACCCTCCACAAGTTCAAGCACGAGTATATGGTCGCCTTCACAATCATCTTCACGGATTCTCTGCAGCTCTTTAGATGTTGAGCAACGTGAGGCCCCTTTGTGAAGATCCGTATTTTTGGAAGGGGCGTATTGTTCATGCAGACAAAGGTCATTCTTTGGGACATAAGAGAACTTGACCATGTCTGGTAGCAGTGCTCTGCAATGATGGGGGTGTAAGATCGAAGCAAGGCGGATGAAACTAGGGCTGACTTTAATTCAGCAACATTGGTAAGCTCCAATGGACTATCGACATAAATGCAGGCATAGTATGATATAAGTGAGAGAGGCCTACTGTTGAAGAAGTGCTTCCACAGATGACTTTACGGTGGAAAAAGTAGTAGGAAGTCGCTTCCTTGAAGATAAGAAGCCAAGGACGGTGTTCATAGCCTGGAGATATTGCGACCTGAGATGTATCTAGTATCCACAATCTCTTTTGTACTGACCTTAAACACCTGTTGAATGTCATGAGGGAACCCTCAAAAAACTGATCAAAAGAGCTTCAATATCTACTGCATTACCTTGTAAAGCTTTAACAAAAGATGCCAGTAAGTCGCCGTGTAGTAAAATTCAAATAGCCAAAGACTACGCACAACATTGAAATGCTCTGGCCAGACTTCTTTACTATCCTTCTTGGATCTGGCCCCGGAATCACAGATCTTGTCTCTTTTGCGTTTCATCCCCAAGTTGGCCCTCGGGACTGTCACTTGAGCTTCGAAATTGTTTAGTCGACATGACAGAGTCACATGACCCTGACTCCTTGTACGAGCTTCGAAGTCATCTCTAAGCTCATTTCACTGGTTCGCTACAAACGAGTGTTAAATCTTGTTATCAATATGACTCGAGCAATTCTAGGTATTTCATCCTTCTCACACGTTCGCACATATTTCCTCACGTCTTGAACTGCAGGGTGGTTTCTGCCATCTATCCTCTTTCCTGTTCTGGCCGCCCTCGCTGCTCGCACCATGTTCGGCCATTTGTACGAATCAGGTTTAGATGTCAAGATTGCCAACGGATGCGCCCCGGGGCCTGCATCGTACCATCTTTCGTACACAGGTTTCAGCATTATAGATGAACGTGCTCTCTGTTCGCTGGTTGCTTTTTTTCACGCTGCGATGGAATATAAGGATTCCTTAGCTTTCCTCACATACTTCATGGGTGTCGGTGTCCCCCTCGTTCTTATCCCAACAGTTGAAGGTTGGAGAGCGGGACAAAGTCGGTTCATCGCTTATCCAGTCATCTTTGGTTGTCTCTGCCAGACCTTGACAGTTGGAGTAGCCACGCCTCTGTATTGGCTAGTTTTCATCATCACGGGTGGGGTTGGGGCTTCAGGAGAGGGGAAAATCTCCCAAGCCCATGCTGAAGCCCTCGTCTTTGGTATTATCACCGGTGCAGCAATCCCATCCATTGGCATGCTTATTCTACAGGATCCATACGTTACGGCTATCTGGCAGGCCTTTCCGATCTATATGTCAATAGCCCAATTCGCGCACTTGAAAATACGCCCTGCCTCGAAAAACCCTGAATCAGGTTATCGAACCATTCAAGCTCTCTATATCGGTACATTCATCCTTTGCTCTTCCGTCCATATTGCCACAATCTGGCCTATCAGGAGCGACCCGATCGCTTTAAACGTGTTCCTGCCCTCGTTCAAGGCCCCGAGCCCCTCAAGCTCGATGGGTTCCGGAGCCCTTCATTTTTTGCAGTGGGATTTTACATTTGGATTTTTATCCTCTGCTTTTGCATCTCTATGGTTTGCAAAGAGCTTTACACAGCTTCTTGCACTTACCAGCTGGATGCTAATTGCCATCCCTATGTTTGGGCCGGGTGCGGCAATGGTGGCTGTCGCTTTATGGCGGGAAACTCACTTACAAGAGCAGGTTACACATCCAGCCGCAAAGCAGGTTAGATAACGGATCATAACTATTTGTTCTTAATGTAGTGAGTCAGTAAAAAGGGCAACATTTATGTGAGGCTATGTAGTGTGTTATAAACTCAACGCTTCCCCTTGGATTTTCCATTGACTCCCTTCCCACTCGATTTCGCCGACTTCTTAGGCCGATCGTCTTGGGAGTCCTCGGAGTCACCACCTTTCTTAACACCATCTGCTCGTTTAAGATCGGCTAGAGAAATCAAATTTCAGTAAGCGTTAAGACCAAGTCTCGCATGTTCTTACATTTAGCAGCTTTTCTTTCCAACTCGTCCCAATCGTCACCTGGCAATTGTCATTATGGTGGTTTGGTCTTCGAAGAAATCAACTAACCTTCATCACTGTCGTCGTCACCCCCTCCAAAGTCAGAGCCGCTGTCGTCGCTGCCAGCATCCGAATCACCGTAGTTGCTATCATCATCGCTACTTTCAATTTCAGCAAGTTCTTCTTCGTCCGCTTCAAATTCTGACTCCGAATCTGAAGCATCCGAGTGATCACTCTGATCCAACAAGTTAGAATAGATAGACGGTTTTATAATGCGCCACATCTTGTTACCTCTGCACCACCCGCTCCGCCGAGGAAGCTCCATCCACCCTGTTGGAAAAATTCGTAGGGACTCTCATTGATATGTTTCATGATAGGTCCCCAGTTCAGATTGACAGGGCCTTCACTCATTGGAATGTCAACTGAACTGGACTTGGATAAGCACCTTATGAGTCTTATTGAATATTAACACTTACTCTAACCAATTTTTAACGTCATCCATTTGTGAACTTTGGATGGAATTGATATGTAGGGGTGTCTTTGAAAAATCTTTGAAGATGAAAACGAGGTCAAACTGTTTTAAGCTATACTGAACTCGCTCCAACGATGCAACCTCGATATCCGCCAAAGTCACAACGAGGAAGGGAGGATCAGTGAGGTGAACTAGGCACTCGGTTGTCGGTTGAAGGCGGGCACTGGTCCGGAATGGGACACCTTCAAAAGAAAGCTCTCTGAATGGAATATCGAGTTCCAAGGTATCGCCGTTCTGGTAGAGATAAGGAACCCTTGCTAATCCCATGCTTTGTACGACTTACTGACGACGAGGCGGCCTCCGCAATTTTTTCGGCGAATGCTTTGATCTCTTTATTCAGCATTGCCCTCCTTTTGCGCTCCTGCTGTTCCATCTCAATCTCGTCTTCATCTCCATAGCGGTGTTTCCTTTTTCGGTTACCCGTTTCGTCAAACTGGACGTCTGTTGCTTCACGAAAGAATTGTACATCCTGTATTTTAAGTATGAATCATATTATGCTCAAAGGTGGCTCCAGATACGTACAAATGCCTTCTTTTTACCGATCATAATTGGCGCCTTAAGGTGAAGATGGACGATCACCAACAGCTCGTGATCACAGGGTTGGAAAAAGAGGTGTTTGACATTGCTGAAAAGGATGTCTGTCCCGAGTATTATGAATCCCATGTAACCAGCAACAGGACATTCGAGGGCTCACCAATCTTTTGAGACCCGAGAGGTGACTGATAACGAACACCATTTTGGTGTATTTCCACTTCACCCGGTAGACGTTTGCCATCTAGTGCGGGTCGGACGAATGCTTCCGACATCTTTGCAGGTCGGCGGCCTTTAAGCTCCACTAGTGTTCCCTGTTCGATAACATCGGCCATCTCCTTCTTTTGTTGTTCCCGTTTATTGGCTTCCTTCTTTAAGTCTGTGATTTGTTTACAGATGTTGTCAAACCGATGTCCATCGGGGGAGCGGTACGAGACAGAACGGATAAAAGTGGCATCTGGATCTTCGAATGGCTGTTCTTCGTTAGCGGTCGAGTTTTACCTTTAAGCATGATTAGCTTACTGTATCCTCCTTTTTACCTGCCAACTGCCCTGGTGTCTGGAAATTAATGCGGAGAATTGTGAATTCGCCCTCGTCACTTTTGCTTGCATTCTTGATAGTGTTGATGTGAAAGGGTACAGCTGAGCCGTGCATCGGCAAAATAACCGTTTGAGCTTTGCGATCCACATATATCTATGCATACATTGTCAGTGTACTGTTAAGTTCAAACTATATAAGAGCTTACACGTAGCCTGTCGACTTCTGCAGGCAGTGCGCCCTCCCCCTTGTAGCTTTGAAACTTCTTCCACCCTTTTCCTTCCTTTCCTCCCAGTCCCCCCCCATCCTCAGAATATCTTTGCAGGCCCTCAGATTGTAATCTTTCATGAAGTTCGCGTTGATGTTCTGCTAGTTTTGCGGCGGCGGTCATATGCACCTCATCTTGAACAGCTCGACGGGTTTGATTTCGTAGGACCTTCCCTGCTACTGTCTTTAGCTTAGGGGGGGATCCATTGTGTCGTTGAATTGCAGGGGGGTGCCTATCATTCATTTTAGGCTTTTCTTCATCGCTCTCTGGCGTTAGGAAGAATAAGGTATCCTTTGATGACTTTATTCCTTCGGTAAAGAGAATTGATTTGGCCGATTCAACCTTAATCGTGTCAACGAGTTGAAGGGAGTATCTAGACAGGGAAAAACATGGGTGAAACGTGATAAATTGCCGGTCGGGCTTACTTTTGCCCAGTGGTGTCCAACAAATCGGAAAATCCAAGACTAAGGTTGAGAATCATGTTCGTCTTCAGGATACGCCCATTTTTTGCGGATAAAACGTATGCAGAATCCCGGAACTCAACACCCATCTACAGCAACTCAGATACGCTGATAATCAACTGTTAGCGCAATGTACTCACCCCAAACCCGATGTTTTTCACAAAGTGTTTCTCCAATTCTGGTTTTCTTTCTCTGATGTATGAGACGGCATGCTGATATATCTCACGGGCGGACACCCCGTCTCGGAGTTTAGCCAGGAGGTCGGCTTGTAGAGACAGAAGTAAGTTGTACTGTACTTCTTGTTCCTAAGTGGGGTCAGGGTAAATTTACGAGGGAAATCATAAAAACGAACTGGGTTAGGGTCGACGATGAATGTCCGGCCAACATTGGCGCAGTAAGACTTGTATCGCAACCCGAAGGCAACTAAAAGCACGCCTTTATGTGCGATATTATCGTCGGTGGATTCGGCAGTGTAACGGAGGTCATAACCAGTCTTGCTTGATCGAGAAATGATGATGGGAGGGTAGCAAAACTCGACCAGTTGCCAATCAACCTATATCATTGGAAATGGTAGTATGAGGATTATATATATGACCCTGAAGTTACTCACATCATTCAAACCTTTTCCTTTATTCCAAACCTTCATATCAGGGCCTTTGGCCGTGCTCCCCTCACCTGATCCTAGTCGTGCTTCGATTTGGGCAGCAAACATATCATGAGTTATCTGGGATTCCTTGTCGAGTATCGACTCCAGTCTGAGGGCAACATGGTGTTTTAATAGCGTGGAGGTTAAAAGGGCTGCGATGTGAGCTGTGTTCTGCGGGTTTGATCATTATGAGCCAGGCCAGTAAAGCGTAAGGTGTGTTTTCCTACCAGTTCCTCCGCATCTTTGACAGCCATAAAAGCCGAAACCGCTGGACCCATATCCACAAGTTGAGGTTTTTCTTCAGAGGCAGCGATAAGGTTCTGCCATTCTCCTACGAGTTTCCCGGTGTGGATCTCTTTTACAAGGGTGCCAACACGCTTCTCGGCAGCGAACCGTGCCCAAAATTGAGGCAAAGCATCATTGGGGGGCTCTTTACCTTTGGCTTGAGCAAATATTTCGACTTCGACGGGTCCACCTTTGTCTTCAATTTGAGCAAGAATTTTTGCTAGAACAATGGTATTTAGGGATCTCCCATGACCAGGATTTATGCAACCACACCTTTTGAGGCAGAACACAAGATAGAAATTTTGGTTTTTTGGAAAAGAAATAGCGTTGAAGGAAATTCATAACCAAGTAGCCATTGCTGTACATATTGATCAGGAATGACCTCGCCCATAAGAACGGATACTGACCTGAAGACAGGTTCCCTTCCGCATTGGCTCATCTTCAGAAGCGGGATCACCAGCCATAAGGAAAAGTGCATCTGTGTTGATTATTGAGCTATAATCATCATCTATGTCGGCAGCCTGGCAGCGACCCCTCAGTAGATGAGATAAAGGGAAAATTGGCGAAAGGTTATACGCACTTTCCAGCCATCATATATACGTCTCACGCGAGATTTGAATAGCTGCTTGTTCAGCTCAACTAGCATCTGGGACGAGAGGAACTTGGTAAAAGGGAGGGATGGAAAGAGAGAGCGCGTCGACGCGCTCTCAGTAAGTATCAGGTGTATTAGGATACCCAGGCTAAGTAGCGGAGCTTCAAACAACGTTATTATTTGATAATATTTTAGTCACAGAATTGACATTTAATCCAGGACCCCGACGACCCCTATAAAAGCTCCGGTCCCGAAATTGACTGTTTTCTCTCTAGTCATTCCCTGCGTGTCAGATATTTTCATTTATGATGTCGGCGGATCCGGCTACAGGGGAAACAGTTGGCAAAGCGTACTTTCGTCCCCTTCTCCGCATCTCCCGGAAGTGTATGACACAGCCTCGTAAAATGATAGATGGGAATGGTCATACCGAGTCAAACGGTCACCGTGATGGGTGACATATCAAAACTTGTCACGGCTTTAGGATATAAGTAACACCAGTTAATTGGCCAATTTCTCACGTTGCCCTTTAAAGCTTCACGCGCACGCATTATCTGTCACCACTTATCCACTTACAATGAGTGACGACTGGGACTCTCAGACAGTTATTGGTTTCAAACGGCAGACAGCCAAGGTTACCAAGAAGGATTCTGATTTGAATGGTAAACTTCATTCTTTCTTTTCGGGACAAATTAATTCATGTTTTCCATTTAAGCTGTACGTATACATACTGGAACCTCTGAGGTCTTTTCATATATGATGTACAGGCTCGGCGAACGGGGGCAGTTGTCGCCACAGACAAGAAGATCTCTGGCGGTGGAAACAAAGCTAATCAGGGTGAGTAACTCTGATTGAGCTTGTTGACAATACTCAGATTTCTCCAGGTACGGACCACCAACGTATAGCCAAGCTTGACCGAGAAAATGAGGTTGCTCCCCCCTCGAAGATAGCTCCTTCTATTGGCCGCGTTCGTATCGTACACACTTGTTTCAATATCCGGTGACTTATAACCCACACAGGCCATCCAAAATGCCCGCGCAGAGTTAAAGCTTTCACAAAAGGAAGTGGCACAAAAAATCAATGAAAAGCCATCTGTCTTGCAAGACTATGAATCCAGCAAGGCCATTCCCAACCCTCAGATTCTGGGAAAGCTCGAGCGAGTGCTAGGTGTGAAGTTACGTGGTAAGCTTCACATACTATCCAAAGTACCAACAGAGTTGAGATACCGTCGTTACAGGGTCAGATATTGGGAAGAAATTGGAGGCTCCGAAGAAAACATAGACATCTTTGTTGCCTCCACCCACCGACGTGGTATATATTCCCCTTATACATCTCCATAGATCATGGTGTTCACACCCTGCATGTTTCTCGAACACTATTTTGAATTCTAAAGTCTATAATCGTTGAATAATCATAGTTGTGATTGTGAATGATTTGCTAGTCAACTGTCAGACAGGCTCTTACACATGGAACCTGTAAGCACAATTGACGTGCTTACTTTTCTATTGTGATTTTATGTAAGGAATTGATTAAAATTAGCCGAGTCCAGGCTCCAGATCAACCCGACCCCAACGATGGCACGAATTCACCCGTAGTCTCCGCGTTCTTCCCAGCAATTGCTACCATCCTACCCACTACACTGGAATCGCCGACAAGGACATTGGAGGATATGGGGCACGAGGAGAAAATAGTAAAACATGAACGCAGACGTCGAGATCGTCTTGCAAAATATACTGGTCTTGTGAGTTACCAGACTGGCCAACCACTAGTAGAGACTCAAGAGCTCACCAACCACTGAATAGGCTGCGGTCTCCGTCTGTTCATCCTAATCATGTGTCGCTGGTAAATAACAATCCATTCTGGAATTTAGGTCTTTACTGTTGTGACATGGACCACTGTTTTACGCAATCACCCTTCAGCGGCAGGCTGGTTCGCTTTCCATCCTTTGATGCAGACTTTATCAATATGTTTCTTGACATATGGTGCACAATACTCAAAGGATCAATATCACTTGCATTATTGATGTGGAAAGCCAGGAGTATTAACGCTTCAACCAACGTCACAACCAGCAACGAAAAGTGCGGGCCTAGTCAGGCACCAAATCTCTATATTTCTTCTCGGCTTTCCTTGCATCATGCTTGGTTCCTTAGCCGTTATGTACAACAAATGGTTGAAACAAAAGGATAACTTGACAACATGGCATGGGGTATAGTTGTGATCAAAATCAAATAAGACATACTGATGACATTGTAGACCTTTGGGATGATATGTCTTATGTGGTTACTGGCCCAAGTTGCCTTGGGTGGGGGAAGTGTCTGGTTTGGGGGCAGCGCCTTTGGTGGGGGTGCCAAGGCGAAGGCTACTTGGAAGTACCATAGGTTGCTGTCATATTTATCAAACAATGTCTGGTCACTGACCGACGATTTCTCCGCTTAAGACTTTCAGGTTACCTTTTATTCTCGTTGCTGCTAATCACTGCCCACCTTGGTGGTGGTTGGTCTCAATGGGGAGTTGTCCACATGGGGATTGGCGTCAGAACTGTCGCATACACGCTAGCACCAGCGTTACTTCTGGTGTCTCTGCTAGCGCGTGTGAGGTATACACATTTTTTCTTTTTAATGTTTAGCTGATAAACTTATGGCTCCATGTCAGACTCTCCAAAATGAAGTTTTTCTGAGAGTAACGCTGCTTATGGGGATGTCCTGTCTCGCTGTATATATCAAAGCGCCCCTAAATTTATATACTATAAAATCATGTTGTCGATGTTTGTGGTATAACATCTCCCAAAAAACCAGGTAGAAAGCGTTCCATCCTTTCTTGCGTCGCCGTCCATAATCTTTGTTGTTGTTCATCTCTTTCATCCTGTTCAGTAGGAGGTAAGAGAATTCCAGCTGCGTTCATAACCAATACAACGTTCTTTAGAGATTCAGGGACAGCCTCATACTAAAAGAAGAAAAACAGTCAATTTTGGGTAAACGGGGAATAAGAAGTCATACTAATTGGTCGTTCTTATCGATGTTCATTAAGCGGTCTAGCAGGTCTAGTATTTGTATCCACAGAATTCGAAAATCTGCTTTCGCTGAACCTTCACGCACGTCGAGATGCATGAACGTCTTGCAAAGAAGAGCAGAAGCTCGGAGACGAGTCTCTGGCATCCCATGGGGGTCACGCTGGAAGACCTCTGGCTTCAATAGATCATCCAAAAGGGGGAACACTACACGGTTGAAGACCTCTTCCACTTGAGCATGATCAGCTCCATCCAACATGATATGGGGGCCCAACAGAATGCGTTGTAATTGGGTCA
Source organism: Clitocybe nebularis (assembly GCA_900068955.1). Taxonomy (NCBI): domain Eukaryota; kingdom Fungi; phylum Basidiomycota; class Agaricomycetes; order Agaricales; family Clitocybaceae; genus Clitocybe; species Clitocybe nebularis. The sequence continues at coordinate 38,559 of CEMJ01390274.1, read as the reverse complement.
CTGCGTTGTGTCGAACTTCGCGTGCAGCATTGGTGGATTGGCGAGAGAGAGAGATAAGCAATGGCAAACATAGCTGCCGCCAAGCTGTATTGTTTAGTCAAAAAATGAGCGTAGTTAGTTGGTATATCGGCCTCATACCTTGTATTCCTGGTAAGTGGGACGACTCTATTAGCTGAGGTAAGAGTTTATGAAGATTGAAGAGTAGGTCGATAGATTTTTTTGCTCGAGAAACTAATGAGGAACTAATAGCATAATTAGATGCTCCTTCAGTTTGTTGAGAATCGACACATACTTGGAAGAAGATGGGACCTCAGTTCGCTGCCCTTTTTGTTGCTGCACCCCCGTCCATGTTCCTGCGTTCGTTGCGAAGTCATCCAAAATAGTAACGAAACCAAAGAAATTGTCTGCAGTCACAAGCTGTTCAGAGCCATCGGATGCTATACTGGTGATGAGATCAAAGGACATTCGAGCTGCTTCCGGATGTGGAATGGTAGATCGGATAAGAGCGAAGACGAGGTTCCATTCTGTCTGAGAGCTAGAATCAATATTATTAGAGTTGAACAACGGACTCGGAAGATATGGAAACCTAATAATATCCCTATGTTTCTGAATGATGAGAATAACGCCGGCAATAACCTGCTCTCCTACGGAACTCGCGATAGGTGGCGGAAGCCCTGCTAGAAGATCAAAGGCGACATATACTTGGTCCCGCAAGGATGGCTAACCAGGGATAGGTGTCAACAGTATAACGACCAGAGTGATTAGACTTGTTACCTTCCGGGCCACAATTAGGCAGAGCCGTAGTAGACTCACCACCGCTCGTTCAATAAGAAGAATGCTGTATTGGGTCGAAAAAGAAAGCAGAGCCGATAGATGCTCGAAAACGACCGGCCTGGTTTGACGTATAACGGTGCTCTATAAAACTCGAGGAGATGACTAACCACAGGTCCTCTATATACTGCGGCGATTGGCATGAGATGCTTATCATGGTCTCTAAGAGGAAGATAGATGCTGGATCATAGGCTAATGAGAAGGGATGTCGCTCGTGAGGCGATACTACGCCATCATCGGATTCTTGTTTCAGTCTTGAGACGGTCCTTTCGTGAGCAAGGGCTTCAAGCGCACGCACAGCAGCAACCAGTGCATCAAGGTCCAGTTGCCTACGATAAATCTGAGCTTGAGTATAAAAAATTTCCCCCATCCCACGCACATGATTTGACTGTACAATTCGTCTAATCGACAGGATGCGATACAGTCGATAGTGCAGAGAGTGCTCTCGATGTCAACATCGGTTGCATCAGGGACCTGATTATCGGAGCCTGAGCCATAGGGCGTCATTAAATACGAGGATAGCGCGGATAATAGGCCACCATCATTCCGGGTCGTTGGACGTGGTGGTTGGCTACCCCTTAGAGGAATCATAGAAACGCCTCCAAGGAAATCTTCCATTTGTAGCATTCTCATCGGAAGCAGGGAATGCAGAAAGAGATTCTGAAACATCTCGAAAATCTATATTCATATATGTTCAGATTAGGGTAGAGAGGAGGAAGGGAAATCCAAACCTGGGTCCAACCCTCTCGCAAAGCATTTCCATTGCCGTTCACTATGTTAAATAAAACGACAGCAGCTAGCTGACCTTTGAAGTTCGTCCCAAACTTGACAGACAAGTTGGAAATTGTGATAGAATGACCTTCGACATCGATCACAGGGTAGTTGGGCACTTGTACCGTGAATGGTTCTGACAGTAGACTGGTGGCTTGAGACAGGGAAATCACGACGTAATCGAATACGTCTGGTAGGCGGAAGTGTCCTGCCAAAGTTGCACACTGCCGGAATCCAGCAATTGCTCGCTGGATGGTGTACTCCTCCGTAAAGCTGATAAAAGCATGGGCGATCGCTGATATCACAGGCTTCCAGACGGCTTTGAACATATCAATATCGAACATTGACGTATTAGATATCATGAAACCACCTATGGAAGAGGCGTAAGCTCTCGACAAGGAGGTACAAAGCAGATATACCAGCTTGCCGTGAACGTGCCAAAAGTTCCTTCCAAGCGTACTCAAATCCCAACTGCCCAGTATGTTCTTCTGGCATTATTATCTCCCGCCTTCGGATCGAATCATAGATATTTTGCTTTGCACGTTGTAGTCAGGATTTGGTCTGTATCTCAGTATTTGTATCGCACCAGAAATTCAGAGGAGAAGTTAGCCCCGTCGTTGACACCCCTTAAGTTTTTCTGGTAGTCTTCAATGGACATCCGTTTCTGACATGTGTTTCAGCATTAATGGACCTTGAAAAGGAAAAACACAACAGACGCGTATTTGGGGATTGTGAAGATCTGTATTCAACATAATGACTGAGTAAGCTAACACATAAACGGCATCTTCGCTCTTGATTTCATCTGAGGATCTAGATGAAGTATGGGTCTTCCGTGATTGCTATGGTTCTCACCAGGACCAGCCGCAAAATAAATGGACGCAAATGTCTCAGTTATCCGAGCTATTTGTTGAGCTTCCCCAGGTAGTCGGAAAGTCTCTAGTAACTCTCGCATGGCGTCCGCAATCGGTTTCTGAGCAATAATGTAGAATTAGATATTATGGTTTGTAGGAAGGCCTGACTGACATTTTTGAAATCGAAAAGACCGATAAATGCTTTCAAAACGTCTATGTTTTCCGGCTTCGAGATGTAGTCGCCCAACAGGCGTTTATCAAGTCTAGTACAACCTTTAAGAAAGATTGCAAGACTGTGTGGTTTCGATATCTCAGGTGAGAGATCCATGTAGACAAGATTATTCTCCTCAAGAAATGTAACACCTGACTTGGGTTTCGCATTGAATCGAGCAGCACCTGTCAAAATTAATTTCTTTTGTGACTTTGTTTGGATAAGGGACTGTGGGGTGGGGAAATTCTACAAATTCAAATAAGTCCAAGTAGAACATACTCCCGGAAACTTCTTTGGAAAACTTACATTGGGCCATAATTCTGTATGCTAGTTGATAGGGGAGTTAGTTGGAGAACATGGGAGAGCAAAAACACCAACACCCTCAGCCCGCGCAGCCATATCGTTGACAAAGGTCAACAGTAGGTCTAAGCAAAGATACTGCGCATTCCTCTGCTGAGTATCATGATGGGGAGTGTCTGATGAATAAACTGCCTGGAAGTCAACAATTTCAATTCAAGTTCCTCTATGACATGAAAATGATAGTACCTTAGTTAGGAATTCAATAAGTCGTTCAAATATATTCTCGCAATTAATATCGCAGTCGTAATTCGCGTACATATCAACCATAAAGCTAGGATGGCGAGCGATCTGGCTGAGAGTTTCTAGTATCAAGTTGCGCGTTTCTCCTTGAGCTGGGTCAACCAAGACACGGGAGGGAACTGTAGGTCCTTTCTCTAACGCGGATTCTTGGTCTACTGGAGCGAGAACTGAGTCAGACATAGCGGGCGTCTCAGGTCTTGGCGTGCCACGGCCTGAGGTTCCCTTCTTCCCTGATGTTCCGGTCTGATATCCCTTGAGAGTAGCACTGGAAACTGGTGGGGCTAGCCTATCGATTGTGAAGGCAAGAAATAACTCTTGTTGCAATTTCAGATGTCTCCGCATGGTGTCGAATACGGTAGATATGGTGCGCAGAGACGAGTGAAGAACAGATATGTTCTCGGACCGAGCAAGCTGGAATAGAAATTTACACCCAGTGTCGAGGATGAGAGCACTCAGGGACGGGAAATCCGCAATGCATGGTCCAGACTCTTCGAAGGCTACATTAAGAATACCCAACGCGATGAGGCGGGTTGAGTCAGTATGTTGCTGATCATTGGGATCCAAAACATTTATGAGCACTCTAAGTAACTCAAGGATGGATGGTAACCCATCTATTATCAACGAGAGCTGTCAGTTCGTTTCAAGAAGCTCGTTTTTCATACACATACACTGAGGTCGATCAACGCGGGGGGTCGTTGGTGTCTGGGGTGTCATTTCACTTTGGTGAACGTTTTCGCTGTCGACAGCCAATTGTTGCGAGTTGCTGAGGTCTTCGGATGCCTCAGTGGACATAGTCATCCGAATTTCGCTTTCTGGAAGGTCTTCGCCACCCGGTAGCAGTTTCAATTCCTCACTCGCAGGGTCTAAAGAATGCAGTCTGGAAAATACAGTTCTGACAAGAGTCTGCATGGTATTCTCCGCGGAGCGACGCAAGGTCTCTGGTTTCAGATTACTTCAAGATGGCAAAGGTTAATTTATGCAAAGTACTTACCACTAAGACGCATTTGGCAGCATGTTGTCAACACAGTTTCAAGCATTTCGCAGACTTCAATATCACCAAGGCTAGCCCCCACACATCCACATAAGCAATCTTCAATGATAGTCATAATTTTGAGAAGGACTACTTCATCCCCTGAAGAGTCACTAGCCTCAAATTTACAATGGGATACTGTGCTGCTCAGCTCCACGAGTGCTGAATCAATAGCGATCGAGCTTGGGTGAATAAGTCCACAGACGAATAGGTTATGCAGGGCGGATAGTGCAGCGGATGTAATGGGGCCTGTCGAGAGTGGAGAACGTATTATAGCAAAAAAGGGAGCTAGGATGATGGGCAGTCCCACAGTGCTTATATCTTGTTACGTGTACATCAGCTCTCGAGTCGAAAGCGTCATATAAGAGTGCTAACTGACCCTCAATGTCCCTGACAATTCTCTTTAGTTCTTGAAACCCGCCCATCATTTCATGTTCTTTGCCTCCCCTGCCTGAGGACTGGGGTGTGTGAAGAGAGGAGGTAGAAATTCTAAGACCAAGATTGCTACCCAGAGCCGACTCCTTGGTACTCATAAAGTGAGTCGAAGACGCCCAACGCGAGTTTTTACGCATGGCAGATGTGACGGAGAGAATTTCTGAGTAAAGCACATGCTTTTGAGAGACGGCATTGCGTTTCGTACGCGCAGGCTCTAGGGAAGCCATTTAAGTATACAAGCTTAAGCTTCGACTTTTCAAGTCCAGATCTAGCAATGATACTTGTTTGGTTCAGACGGGCTTGGCTTGTCTAACGGCGCCAGAGACAAGCCCAACATTTCTAGTTCAATACAAGTGTACTTATTTGATACTGACAGAACATTACTACATAGCCGGCCCTTCCCCGAGATCTGCCCGTGAGGACATAGCGGCCTGCCCAGCGGCCGTCGCTGCGAGCCTGGAGCGTTTTCTCTCTGCCTCTAAAGGGCGTCAAGGTGTCAGTTGCCCCACTCATTATCGGGATGCTGGTCACACAAACTTACCAGCTTCCTTCTCTCGCTCTATCTCGCTCACTATTGTTTCAATCTCGGCGAGATCAAGATTCTGGGGACAAGTGGGTTTGAGACAGATATATAATTTTATGACTCAACATACCGTGACATTTCCATAGGCTTCCATAACACTGATCTCGATATTCTTTGCCCCAGTCTGCACGACCTCCAACAAACTCTTCACGGTAAGTTTAATACTCTCTTCCCTCGTCAAACCTTCTTTGTGATTCTTTTCCAAAAATTCTCGCACGGTTTTTGAGGATCGACCAATAGCATTAGCCTGTTGTATACCATAACGGTGAGTATTCAAGAGTACACAATATATAGACAAACCTTCCATGCACTATATATACCACTGGGTTCAGTTTGATAAAGGCGTGGTCTGTTGTCGTGCGGGTCGAACCCAACAATCAAGGTCGAGATCCCAAAAGGTCGTACACCTCCTGATTGAGTATAGCGCTATGGATGAGGGTTATTGCGCTGTTGGGCTCTGTCAGCAAAGTAGGCGCACCTGTTGTATCCCCGCGATATGTCTTGTGATATACTCAACGGTTACAGGATCTTCCACAGTAAGTCGGTGGCTTTGGCATTCTATCCGGGCTTTATCAATTAAAACACGGCCATCCGCTGTCAATCCTTGAACGGGACAACGATTACGTTGAGGCTCATCAAAAGTACGGAATTCACGAACCAGAAAATGCAAGACAGATATGATCATCCAACATAACAACTTTCCTCACTGTTCGGGGATCTTGTAGCTGAAGAATAGACTTCTTCTCTACTCCTAGAACGACAACATCTTTGCCACGAACACCGACCTTAGATAGCCGGCACCATAAGTGCTTAGTAGATGTGGAATAAATTATCTGTCACCTACAGCGCACGTCCCTTTTCGTACAGCTTCAAGCGCGTATTCAACCTGTATAATCGCGACAAAGAATCCCTAAAGTTATGGAATGTCGCGATAAGCCCATACAAATATACCTGGAACAAGTGACCATCGGGAGAGAACACAGTAAGTGCTTGTGGATATAATAATGAATCAGCTGTTGTAAATTTCAAGAGACTTTAAGCCTTTACCTCGATCGTAGGACCTAGACATGTGTAGATTAAAATGAGAACAAGGATGTGGTTGTAGAATCTGCTTGACTTGGACGCGCGGCGGCATTCCTTGTCTTACATAACTCTTTACCACGTGACTGAATGTGCTATAAGTCGTGATACAGTTTACTTTGCAACTACTTAGTGCGTGTAGCAACACGAAGATCACTGCGGTATGAACGAAGGGCGAGGTAAGGTTTCTACAATTAGAAGGGTTTGTATCCGACTATACCACACCAGATGGCCGGTGTCTCCCCCTCTCTTCAGGCACTCCGGGCGGGAGCGGATTCCGGATCTCTTCCCGAAATTCTAACACAACAAGCGACCTGTTCTGGTGTCCCTCACAACTTGTATCACCTCCGCCCAATTATACTCCAGGTATACCTTGAGTTACAAAAAAATAAGAGTGCTTACAATGTCAAAACCAGGGCTTATAACTATTCTAAGGAGTTCCCTCTGTGAAAGTTATGCTAGTGGGTCTACGAGCCGTGCCGTGCTCTGTTATGAAGGGTCCGTTCATGTCAACCGCAAAAGATGGGACGCCAGATGGGGGTGTGGGTAAGATTACCAACTTTGACCCGGGCACTGTCTAATCTAGCCATAGATATCGCAATTTTCTAATGGCGTGTATTGCACTCATGGACCAGAATTTTCAACCAATGTATCACCCTCTTCTTAATGGCCCGATACCTCCAGGGGTTAGGAATTTACAGGCATGGATCGAAGAAGCATGGAAAGCTGGTGAGTATACTCTATACTAACATATCGATTGTGGTCGACAAGAAAGCGCAGGTTTTGATGCCGAGGGAGCCAAAGGGCTCGGGAAACTATTAGGCACGTCTAAGTGGATCGGCACCGCAGGTTAGACTGCTTCTGCGCATTCGGTCATGTTGATTTATCACAATGGATAGATCTATGGGTGGCATTTTCTTCTCGCGGCATTCCGTTAGTTATGGGCTTATACAGCGTCCGCCAACTAATCATGCAGCCTACCACAGTGCCGAGCTCGTTGATTTCAACCTCAAAGATGAACCGCGCGGTACGCTACGTCTTCTAAGCTAGATCGAATGAATCCAACCCTCGACCAGGAGTCGAAATAGTGACAGAATGGATTGTCAGCTACTTTTCCCAGAAACCAGTCGACGCCCACGACATCCCCTACAGCTACCCCTCCCCCATTGTTCAAACAAACCATATGCCGGTCATTCTTCAGCATGATGGGCACTCTAGAACAATCATTGGCTATGAAGTGTCTAAGAAGGGTACGGCCAAACTACTGATGTTTGATCCATCCTAGTAAGTTCCATAAATAGTGTTCTTAATATTCATTTCCTCTTCTAACGCTTTGTTCCAGTATCCCAAATAAGACTTTGAGGAATGCAGCGCTTTCTTCTTTCTATGCCACACATTCAACCTGCCAATCTGCATCGATCTCGGCCAACCCTCGACCAACACACCCATCTTGTGTGACTGAAGAGGACAAGGATTACCACGAGCGCCCTCTAAATACTACCCCTATAAATGATAGTGGGAGAAGGCGTGCTTGGCGTGCCTTATTGAGTACTCAATATCATGTTATCGGTGGCACTAAGGAACCGCGACCGGCTCATAAGAAAGCACATCAAATGTTGGCTCATTTCAGTCTTGAATCAAAGAAGCTTAGGTATGTTATTCTCAACCTTGTAGCATTTTGATATTAAATTCATATCAGGCGCAAGCAATATCAAATACTTTACTTTCCCATGACGCCCCCGTTGACACATAACGAAATAATACAGAAAAAGGTAGTTACTAGCACTAAGATCTGTTGAATTGAGTTCTGGGTTCTATACCGTCGCGTGGTTGGTAATCCCAAAAACAATCAAACGGTTAGATAGTGCCCATCACAGTGTCTCCACTATGATCCATCTCCATCTCAATTTCAGAGGTGGGATTAAAACCAACGAGGGGCGGCAAGTCTAATGCGGCCACAGCACTACGCAGAGCTCTCTCCCAAGCTTCTTCAACCTTGTACCCTCCACCCCTCATGATTCCTTCCCTATCCTTTCTAACAGCCTCACTCAGAAAGTCTTGATAGCCCCCGCTTCTTAAGTTGAATTTATCCTCGTAAGCATACCAATCATCCTGCAAGGGTATGTGTGGGACGTCTGGGATGACTGTACTCTGGGCTGCTCGTGACCGCAGCAGTTTGGAATTACTGTGTGATATGGTGTTAGATGCTGAACGGGCTGTCGAACGCTTCAAGGCGTTTGCCCGAGACTTTGCGATTACTTTAGCAGCGTCTTTATCACTGGTTTCAAGTTTGTCGATAATCTCTCTTCTCCCCTTCTCCCTCTCCTCACGCTCCACCTCCTCTTCCCGTCGAAGCTCCATGGCCCTATACTCACGCTCACGTCGTTCAGCATCTTCTTGTTCTTTGAGTGCTTGAACGTAAGCCTCTTCACGTTGAAGGTTAAGCTCTATAAGCGCTGCGTTTTCGGCACGATATGCGATAATGCGTGCTTCAGTTTGTGGTAAATCGATCTCATATATTAGGTTAAATGCTAAGCAATGGTGAGAATGGCCGTGCGGGAAGCTCGACTCAATTATAGGACTTACTTATGTCTTCAACTTCTTCAAGATAGTCATTATAATCGCGTAAATCAACAAAGTCCTCTCTTCTTTTGTTGAACCTGAAAAGCATCAGAGAATGATTGAAGGATTATGTACGGGGTATTACTCTTTAGTGATACGTCTCCGGATGGCGACTTCCTTTTCAACTCCAAGGTCTTCAAATGTTTGGGGTGTAAACGTGAGCTTCCTAAGGACCTTGTTACATATCGGGCAGGGTGCTGGGCCTAGCGTAAACAAGCGGTCTATACATGATTCACACCTGCAACCGTCGATTCAGTTGAATCAAGTTGAAAAACATAGAACACACCCACATTTTGTGGTAACATGAACTAACAAGTAACCTTAGCTTGGGATTCAAGTATCGATCACTCTTACACACAGGACATTGATCATCCATAGACTGTCAGATCTTCTGAATTCGCGGATAATTTTTTGAAATATACTGCAACGCACAAAAAATTCGGATGTTCTGCCAGAGACATCTTTGACCCCACCGCCAAATATTGTCGAGGAAGTGCTTTGTATCTGCGGTGTCGAGGAGCGTGTTCCAGATGAAGATGGTAATCCACCTTTTCGAACAGTCTTTCCTTGTAGCCAGCCTCCGACATTGGGGCGACTTGCCATGTAGACGTCACAATCTGTGTGATAGTTTTAGCAGGGTGATGATGAATGTTGTGATGTTGAACTTGCCGCGAAATTGCCGCTATGATAAACAACAGGTTTGCACTATGAAGAATCAATGCGGATATTCCGAATTGTATATACCGAACGGTGACATCAATGGCAACGGGAGAAGTTATGGTAAATTTTCGGCACCATAATTCTGACTATTACTGTTATTATTATTACTAATATATAAAGCACCACCCCAGCTTAGTCTGGATACATAATTGAGGTTGACCAGGGTTTACCGCGTGTTAATCTCAGACCTTGAAATTGCCTTGTCTTCTAGTGATGCGAAGGTAATCCTACGTACGAGTGCATATCGAGAATAGTATGTACGTTGCCAGCTATAAGGTTCTATGAGTAAACATGCTGATGATGTGTGTCAAGGTTGTCACTTAATTCTTACATAATAAGTTCTGTCATCGACTCTCAAGGTTTCCTGATGGATTCTGTTCTCACCGCCGTCTGCAATAACCTCGTTCTGTAGCAGAACCGTAGCGCAGCGCGCATCGACCCAAATATTCTTGTGTACGTCCGTATCTTTCCCATTGCCAGCTACAACAATCCCAATCCCTGACCCATTATATCCACGTTTTTCAGCGTTTTTCTCCACTTTCATTCTAAATTTCGACCTAGCAACTGGTTCTCTAGCCTCCAGGTTCCTCAAGTTTAATATTTTACACCAAGGTTGCACCCAAACACTGTATCTATCTCTCGCCTTCCACTTCTGTCAAGAAAAACCCTACACGTTCACTCTTGCGTGTAACCATGCCCTCCCTTGCCATCGTAATTCCGCCTTCCACTTCGCTTTCAATCGCCTCTGAAGCCGTGCGCAAGGTTTCACTGTCCAACTCACTCCGTAGGGATTCCCAGGCGGCTGTTATCTCAGATGCTCCGATGACACCACCACTCTCTCCGGACCACAACGAACAGGGCGTAGATGCCATCGTGGTGGACTCGGAACCTCGTTATAGTGGGCCTGAGCGCAACATTCCTCATCATGGGATGCCAGCCACGATTGTTCCTACCCCTTCCCACCCCCCAAAAATGGGGGTACTTCAACCTGCTACATTGCCACAAGCCCCTCTTAGACTGTTGGAGGATGAGCGCGTACATCTTCAAAAAACTGGACTGAAATTATCAGACTTTGACGTCCGGGGAACCTTGGGTTTGTCATCTAGACTTTGAAATGTTTCGCGGTAAATTAACGTTTTTCCCCATACAGGCACTGGGACCTTCGGAAGAGTACTACTCGTGCGACATCGAGCATCAACTTCCCAGCTAGGCACTCAAAATCACTTTGCAATGAAAGTACTCCGCAAGACTGAAATTGTTCGGCTTCGGCAAGTTGAGCACGTCAATGCGGAACGCTACATCTTATCTCGAGTCCATCACCCATTTGTAGTCGACCTCTTTGCGACATTCCAGGACAGCCTCAACGTCTACATGTTGATGTCTTATGTTCCTGGTGGAGAACTCTTCACTCATCTCCGTCGCGCTCAACGTTTCACGCCTGATGTTACTCGCTTCTACCTTGCCACTATTATTCTAGCTCTCAAATACTTGCATTCGTTCAACATCATTTACCGTGATCTCAAACCTGAAAATCTTCTTCTTGATTCCCGAGGGTATCTTCGCCTGACCGATTTCGGTTTTGCCAAGATAGTAGATGATCGTACTTGGACTCTGTGCGGCACTCCTGAATACCTCGCCCCAGAGATCATCCAGTCTGATGGTCATGGAAAAGCAGCAGATTGGTGGGCCTGTGGCGTCCTCTGCTATGAGATGCTCGTCGGCTACCCGCCTTTTTTCGACGAATCACCATACGGTATCTATGAAAAAATTCTGAACGGACATATCCACTGGCCTAGGAGTCTCGACAAATTGTCACGCGATCTCATCAAGGCCTTCTTGAACCCTGATCGAACACAACGCCTAGGTAACATGATAGGGGGGCCTCAAGACATTTTGGATCATCCCTGGTTTAGAGGTGTTGATTGGGACGCCTTGGAACGACGTGAGATCAATGTACGAGTTTTACATCAACAAAGTCGAACAAAAGTGTCGATTCTAATTTTGAAACAGGCTCCTATCATTCCTCACACATCTTCAATAGATGACACGCGTCATTTCTTACGCCTTCCTCTCCCCCCACCAGAGGAAATGCCAGGGCTCATCAGAGAAGAGCAGCCACCTGCTCTGTATCAACGCTTCGATCCCATTGCGTATCAATTCCTTGAGTTTTGAGCTACTCTCTTACCCTTTTGCCTTAACTTAACCTGTCCCTGCCTCATTCTTTCCCCATCTGTCAACGCACTGTCCTTCCCCTCCTATACAATTATCAATACCCTCACTACTTTGATCCCACTCAATCGTTCGTTTTATCCACCCATCCACATTTATCTCCACCTGTCTCTCTATTCATAATAATTGCCTCCCACCAACTTGTTATCCAATATATCCGGAGTTGTATCAGATTCCTTCCTCTGCTTTCCCACGTCATACACCTCATCACTTCCACAATATTCTCACTGTATGATGCTTGAATGCTCCTTTTCTTAGCACCGCTCTGTATAGTTCCACATACCTTTCTGCATTTCTCCATATCGTGCACACTTGGTAATTTCGGTGTAGCTTTTCCCATTGTGTATTTGGTACTGCTTGCCTATCAAATTTGTTCTACAAAGTACCTCCAAATTTGAACACATCCGTTGAACCCAGATCCAACGTCGGAACTAAATTAAGTGTCACCTAGTAGTAGGTCTGATTCTATACTGAAGATCAGCAGTATGTCAACCACACCCTTTTATTCTCAAGCTCAATCAACTGATCCCTCAAACCCTACGACCTTTAGGTTTACGCCGATGGCGGGTACTGATACGTCAAGCTTCCTTATCGCAGAGGCCCAGCTTGCATTAGACCAGGTCTATTCTTTCCTATTCGTGCTCTAGACTTTCCTATATAATAATGGTCTAAGGCTCGGAAAGAAAAATCGCACAGAACAAAAACTCTCGGATCCCCAATACAACTGAGTGGGAAGGCTTTGGCAATCTCTATCATCGGAAACCATGCTTGGATTGCAGAAAACACGACCGTTGCTCGGAAAATAGATATAGAAGTAATCGACCTTCGGCCGATCATGTAGCGTTCAACTAATCCAAATAAAACAGACAGGAAAAACGCTCCAGATATACAGGGGTCATGGTGGCCCGTTGACTAGCCTCGCGTTTACCACCACTCGGGAATCTGGCTGTGATGATCAAAGTATCTTGATTACGGGTTCTTGGGATCAAGTAAATCCTTCGTTTTTTCTGTGCCGTCTTCCTTGCATTGGTTAACTGACATGAGAAAAGACCATCAAGCTCTGGGATACCAAGGTATAAATTCCTTTCATGATTTACAGAGGATTTTTTTACGGATATATGTCAGACAAGGAACTTGATTTCTTCCACCGATGCCCACACCGATTTTGTCAAGTGTCTTTTTGTGCTGCCGGCACTCAAGCTTCTTGTTTCTGGGGGCTCGGATAAGACCATACGATTCTGGTGAATCAACTTTCAAAACCGTTATCCTCACCTAACATATTATCACAGGGATCTCTCCGATGTACGCCGGGGCGAACCTCTAATGAGTATGGGATCCATCTCATCTCATGTACGACCTATCGAATGTTTAGACGGAGAAGTTCTCTCCGACACTTCTGCTATTCTCTATACTGCGGATACAATGGGCATTATAAAGAAGTGGCAGTTGACGAAAGAGGGTGAGGTGTCATCACGTTGGCGAGGAACTCTATATGAAGAATACAACCACCACCGAACCAGAATAAATGAGATGTTACATGGGAACGACCAACTATGGACGGGTGCGTTGAAATCCTCCAGTAATGGAATGATTTAACTCGGCCAGGTACAGCATCCTCAGATGGGACCGTGCAGGTTCTGTCATGTACCACTCCTTCATCAACCCATCTTTGCACCATCCCCCATCCTTTGGCCGTGCGAGCCATTCTTCCACTTTCTCTGACTGGTCTTGCAGAGCCTTATCTGATCACAGCCGCGGGTGACGTTATTCGTAGTTACGATGTGTCTTCTCCTGAAGAACCGGAGCTTCTGGGGGCCATCGACGCACACTGGCACGACGTTACCGCACTCCGCCTTTGGTCCCGCACATACACTGATAACGATGGCAAAAAATGTGTTGAGCCTTGGGTCATCAGCACTAGTTTAGATAGCACCATTCGTAGATGGAAATTGATTGGTACGCCTCCTCCATTTCGGCTTGATTCGAACTTAGATCTGTGATCAGAACTTCTCAAGATAACACCAGCAGTTCCTACCAACACAACCGCGCTCCCGAAGCAGGGGGCCCAGTCTGAGATAACAGATGACGAAGAGCGGGAACTCGCAGAACTTTTAGATATGGAATAATTTGTACTAGGTAAGCAAGTAAACGAGATTGACCTACTCCATCAGAATTCGTTTTGTGACTCCCATCCCGGAAAATATGGATCCTCATTCAAAGTTTTTTCAGACCACTCTCGCGGAACCCACCCCTTTTCTTCCTGTTCCTTCGCCCACATATTCAATGCTGGAAGAACTTTGTGAACGACGTGACATGTTCCTTTATAATCCAAGTAAGAGGCCTTTCCATCGCTCAATATCTTGGCCAATAGTCGGGGGATATATGGCTCGGTCCTGAGTTGAATGACCGGCGTAAATAACGCTTTGAAATTGAACACAATTGCATGAGACTTGGGTAGACGCCTCAAGGTTTGCCAATCAACGCGCAAATGTATATCCCCAATATCGAGGTCTGGCGGTTGGGTTTCCCGCAAGCCAAAATGTGGATCATTGGGTTGTAAAAAAAGAGGCTGGCCAACTTCTAAGCTCCAAGAGCCTCTCTGGATAGGCCTGTCGCATGGCATCTTTGAGAAGTATCTAACATACCATGAACGTCGCACTTTCTAATTAAGTTAAAGCTGTGCCTCACCGGTCCATAGAGAATTGCATCTTTGTCTTGTAATCCGGCACTGGACCATGAATCTCGTGGAGCGGCTTCCCCATCTTGGTTGACATGTTCCATCCAACAGCCGAGCATGACACCCCAGCTCGTAAGAAATACAACCCCGTGGACTTATCCTCCTGTGTAATGAGGAAATCTTCAGGAACATTGTGAAGGAGGAACATGAGGGGATCAGCCGTTTTCGTATCAAAAGATGTATCGAGGATGTGGTTATAAAATAACCCAGATTTCATCTTGAATATAAACTGCTTAGGATATCGGATGCAGAGGAATTGAATAACCATTTCCATGAGCTCCCGACAGGCTGCTTCACTGCCAGGCATCGAATTTATAATTGATTTTCCATGAGCAACGTAGAGTTGCATCCGTTGTGCGATGCGCTCTCGATAGGTGGACTCAAGCTCAATCCACCAATCTGGTTCCATCCTTTTTAACGCTAAAGGAGGTAACGGAATCAACAAGGCTGTCGTCTTAATTAACGTGCGGTGTGGGCTTACACATCGTTTGGTGATATTCCCATCGAAAGGGTCGGTATGGCCTTGGTTTAGCTGTATCCACGTTGAAAAGTGGCAAAGGGGCTGGGGGCGGCACGCCGGATAAATTGAAGTAGTCAGGGTAGAGTGGCCACCCATAGAATTTCACAGAGGTTTTGAGAGATTTCCGGCGCCACCTTTGATTTACAGCATATAACAAGAGCCCTAGTATAAGGGGATATGTGAGATCTAGGGTATGACTACCGTCTTTAAGATACATCTGGTAGAAGAGGGACAGTAGATTTTGAATAGTGATTGCGGAGTGGGTTGCTAGCTTTATATTGTTCGAATAAGAAGCCAGGGGCTTCTTTGTCGACGTTGGGGAGAGGTCATGAGAGATCGGATGTTCGGTTAGCATTTGCCGACCTCCTGGAGCCCCATTTGCATATCAGGAAGTCATGCGTCATCTTGAAGCAGTCGTATCGAGGGGGGGCTACTGGATGTTGATCACACAGGTAAACAAACTCACTCACCAGTCAGATTACAACTTTTACGAGCCATGACTAATTGTTGCACTATATATCATATTGATCTAAATCTTCCATCCGGTTGCGATAGTATGTTGAGCCTGAGGACATATAGCGCCTTATAATTTGGCTCTGGTAAGGCCCTGTGCTCTGTTCAAACTCCCGGCTGCCATTGCGACAAGTTCATCCACGCTAGGGTAATCTGGTTAAAAATGGGGTGATGGAATAATGCTAGGGATGACTTACATTTCCTTTGCGGGTTTAACGTCCTAATAGTTTAGCAAAGTGAGAAACGTCATAGTGTAGGTAATTTGCGTACGCACATTGATAGAACCAGCGACTTTTCCCATCAGCCCTGGGAGGTGCTAAGTCAGAAAGTCTACGGCGAGCTACAAGTCACTTACATGATACACCAACAAGGGATTTTTCGGGATGTCGCTCTAATTCGGTTTCATGTGGAATTTTACCGTCTGCGACCAGCTCGTCAAGCTCTCTACGCCTCTTGGTCTCCCTAAAAAAACAACGGGAAGTAGGGATTGAAAGCACAAAAGTGTTACACATACCATTCTTCGATGTAGGGCGTTTTCCGAACACTCATAGGACGCCCAGTGTAGATTATTGTACGAACAATGTCATCATATCCAGCACTAACGAGCATCTCCTTGTGCTTCTTTGGCGCTCCTGCTTCTACGCTGGCCACGAAACGGGTCCCTACCCAAACACCTGAAGCGCCATACCTGACGAGAGTGTTAGATAGTTACGCAATAATTGGTAGCAACACTGACGCGAGTGCAGCTGCCAAGCCACGGCCATCGGCAATGCCACCAGCAGCGACGACGATGACAGGATCACCTGTCAGGGGACTCTTTGTATTTTTGCAAAGATCGACCACCGTTGGAATAAGAATGGAAAACGGTGTGTCACCTGTATGTCCCCCTCCTTCCCCCCCTTGCGCACATATTATATCGACACCTAATTGAAGTATGTATAAATATTTGAGCACAAAATATCATGCCGGGACCGTACCTTGGGCTAAAGCTTTTTGGACATGCTAATTTATCAATCCAGGAACAGCTTAAAAAAGGACCTGTGTGCTGGAGAGAAAGAATGGACGAACTTTAGGATGCCCAATCATACTAAAACATTTGAATGCATTCAAGTATACGGTGGCCTTCATGAGCAACATACGTACTTCATAACGGGAATACCAGCAGCATGTAGCTTATCAACAGCCCACTTTGGCGGCACACCGACAGCACAAACAAATAGGGAGGCTCCGCCTTTGATGATGACATCAATCAGTTCAGGTAGCTGACCATCAGTATAATCCCTCTGCGACACGAGGTTCAATCAGTAATCTGCAAATTGTTTCATGGTCCCCACATTAGTTTTTCTTGCACTCCCGCCAACTTGGGGGATCAACAGGTCTACACCGAATGGGGCCTTTTTATCCTCCAGGTGGCTTTTGAGTTCGTCGATGGAACCCTGTAAAAATTTGGGACTCTGGCGGACCCCGCCAATGACGCCCATGCCACCTATGATTGACGGTAAGCCGGGGGGTACTGGCGCGATATCGGGAAGCTACATGCCTGAATTGGTGACTGCTGCGGCAAGCTTTGGGCCGGCGGCAACATTCATCCTTGACAGCGATGAATGAGAGGGAAGCATTGATAATGATAAGGACAGCTTACCCTGCAAGCATGACAGGGTGATTGATGCCGAAGAGCCTAGTGAGAGGAGTTGTGAAGATGGGGGGTGAGGACGGCATGGGTGAGTGTGTAAAGGCATATCAACAACGGGTGATGATTTATACGTATGTAGCGTGAGGAGACGCTCAAGTGAACAAGCCACCGGCTATATTGTTAGCCGATATGGGGGCTCGTGACTCTTAATTATTAATAGGTAGTAATAATAATAAATATTAAGATAATTACAACTATCATGTCGACTCCCAAATGTCCAGTCGACCACGGTTCTTCTGAATCTCAACCAACCTCGAGCTCGCCCTGGTCCCGGTTCTTCTCAAACTTTCCATCCTCCTCGAATCACTCCCTCTCCACCCAACGACAAACTTCCTCCATCCCTAGCCCCACTGATGAAAATTGGGTCTATCCCTCAGAGGCTCAGTTCTTTGCCGCCATGGCTCGCAAAAACCACAATCCTCAGGCTGCCGATATGAAGACCATTGTTCCAATACACAACGCTGTTAACGAGCGCGCCTGGGCAGAGGTCGTCAAGTGGGAGGCCGGGAGAGGTGGCGAGACATGTGGTGGTATCAAACTTGTCAATTTCAAGGGCAAGCCCAATGAGCGAAGCTTGAGAGCTCGATGGAAGATGCTACTAGGGTTTGTTCTGGCCTTTTCCTGCTACTTTGCTCAGTTAACCGGTCCAATAGGTACTCTCCCCCTTTCGATAGACACGACTGGGTGGTTGATCGTTGCGGCACCCGGACCCGGTATATAATAGACTTCTACACTGGTCACAACTCGACCTCTTCACCAGAAAACCTCTCCTTCTTCCTCGATGTTCGGCCAGCTTTGGACAATTGGGAGGGCGTCAGGATGCGAGTAGGCCATTTTTGGGCCAGGTGGTCGGGGATGCTTTCAACATCATCAAGCGGCTGATAATTTATCTTACAAAGAGTATATACCGAGAAACTGATATATTGCATTTCCTACGTTTGGTCCCGTAGTCTTATTTTCTTGGTTGGGCGTTCCACCCTCTCTTCATCTTCAGCATCGCTATCTTCACCTTCACTAATTTCTTCATCCTCGTCCCACATGTCATCATCTGTATGGTCGTCTCCTTCCTGCATCTCGCCCTCTGCTGTTTGTGGATCTTGAATATTAATTTGAGTCAATGCCCTTTTGCGTTCAACATTTCGCTCCTGCTCCTTTCTCCTCTCCGTTCTCAGACTCTCTTTTGCGGCATGCTCGGCCTTCAGAACTGCAACTTCTTTCTTCGATTTTTTTACTTTACAAGCCGTCAGGCGGATGATGGGTAAACGGAAGGCAAGCGAAAACGCACCAAATTCATGGTATATTACGCCTCCCTCCTTCCCAGGAACTCCTTCACTTATTTTTACCAGTCTCAATTCCATTCTCGGCCCCACTTCGTCAAGTCTTACAGCTCTCCTCTGCCCTTTTTTGTTATTTCTTCCAACGTAATTGTCAGCCAAGTTGATTGTGTCGGCGTCGTCCCCGGCGACGCTTTCTGTTGATGAGGCAGCACTCTCGTAGCCACCTTCTGGACCTTCCTCCCCTCTTTTCCGCAATAAAAAATCTGCGACATCTTTCTCATTCCCAAGGTCCAGAATTCCTGAGGAAGCTGAGGATTTTTTTGTAGCGGCGGTACTGCTCTCCAACACGCGTCGAACACGCCTGGAGACACCATGTGGTTTTACAGTAATCACATAGTGGCGGAAATCCACCGTGCCGCGATCAGGGTTGTAGGCAACAAGAACAACTCGCCGTGCAGAGGAAAGGGTCAAAGTCTGAGGAGCAAGAGGTGGAAAAAGCGTTTGAAAAGACTTCATGAGAAGCGGGATATGTGGAGGAGTTGTCGTGGAGGGAGGTGGGAAGGATGCTAACACAAGCTGGATTGGGTATAAGAGTGAGTTCATTTCTGACTAGAAATTCAGCGATAAGCAAAAGGAATACGGACAAGAGGTGGGCTGAGATACTCCAGTCCAATACTTCGTGCTCTCCTAGAAGTATTCATGATGTCTTTCATGAGACTGTATCTTTCTATTCGGAAACTCAGTGTAGGTCCTGCTGAGAGGCGGATGACTCGCAACGATGGGGCAATGGGTGTTAAAGTAAAAGCGAGTAGATGTGTGACTTGGAGTGCTGGTGCTAACGTCAAGTAATCCTTTAGTTTATTGCGATTCCTTTCCTTTCTGGGAGATTAGCTTTAAACAGAATGGAAGAATTGTTGGATTGTCGGAAACATACTTTCAGGCGACTTGCAGTGTTAGGCTCCATGACTTTGCGGATATCTCGGACTAACTGTGTAAGGGACGAGCCTACTTGTCCATGTTTTATGATAAATGACTTTGGAACGCCATCGGCAGCTGTCGTTGTTGCCTCCGTTGATTGCCCTTTAAGGTGCGTCCTGTTTTTGCGTTTGCGGGCCATCGCACTTGACGATGTAGATTTTGGAAGTTCTCATTTTTACTTACAAGGATTATGTTAATATCCAACGCAGTTGCCAAACACACACAAAGCATCTGGTCCCGCTCGAAATGCCCGCAAGTCGCGGCTGCCGTTTGCAGTAATATTATCGTCAGTGACCTGTTCCCCAAGTTTCTGATGAGTCGTCTGGCATCCTTCCGTGGGCCATCAACCCCCACTGCATCGCCAGTCCAAAAACAACATAACTTTCCAACGTCCCCACCCAGATTTGTTGAATCACCTTATCACCGAAAAGTTAGGACACTCTTACAAGAACTTCGATCGATTGGCAACACCTGGGACGATATCGTACTCATAGATGGCTTGAAGGCTGCCAAGAGCTTGGTTGATATCAGGACTGATTTAGAGTAAATCCTTCGTCCCGTCATTTCTCCTGCCCTGATGTTCAGCGCCGGTAAAGCAATGAGCTTTCCCTTCTTCCAAATAGACAGCCATGTTCGCACCTTGTGGGTCCTAGACTCACAGAAATGGAGAAATTTATTTCTGAATTGGACTATGTTCTCAATAAATTGGTGAGAGTATAAGAGGTTCGTAAACACTGGGCTTACTGCCAGGAACCAAGAGAAAGCAATTCCGGAGGATGACCGCCGTGATCGAAAATATGGAAACCATCTTGATTGAGGCATACAAGGTAAAGGGGTGGCAGTGGATAACAGAAGAGCCCTTATGGATTTCCTGGCCATTGGAGAAATTTGGTATGTGCTAGGTCTATAAGATGGACATCCGGCTGAATTCATCGTCAGCTATCTTAGTTTCCGAAATTCTTGCTCCCTATCATCGGTCTTTAGACCTTCACACCCACCTTGTTAACACCCTTCGAGACCACTCCCTTTCGTTCGAAGACTCTCGCGAGGTAATTTTAATGTGGGCGGCACAACCTTGGCTCGAAGGCTCGAGCTGGGAGGCTAAATGGGAGGACATCTGCGATGCGGAAGTGGAGCGATGGAATCTCGTTCCTTGACAATATATCCTCGGATAAAATATATGTTACAAGCTAAAAAGGATGATACTGCACTAATCTTCATCGTCTGAAATCTGAATTTCATCTGCATTGCGCGGTGAACGTTCAGTTGCCCTTTCCTCTTCAGACATTTTGGGCTTTGTTGCAGCAATAAATGCGGGTCCCTTAGCGCCTCCGGCTTCCTTTTCAGCAGCAGCCATGGCATCTTGGACTTCCTTTTCTTCGATTTTCCTATTACCCTCCCTTGCAGCTATTGTCTGCGCGGCCAAGTAGCTTGCCTCTGTATTGAACTGGGCTTGGACACTCCTCTTGATTCGCAACATCTCCCTAAACGTGTCTTCCGATCCAGTTTCAATTTCGAAGTTGTTCCATTCCGTCCAAAATTGGGGGTCCACCCGGGGGTCACAGAATTGAGATGCGTGCGCGTAGACGGCACGGGCCCTATCAATTTCGCCAAGTTTTCTTTCTAGCGCAGCAAAACGAAGACACATCTCGGCAGTTTGACGGTCAGGAAGGACTAAGATACGCGACAAGAGTATCAGTCATTGGGAGACTTAAGGTAGGTAAAGCCGCTTGCCTTCTAATGCTCGTTCATAGATAGGTCGTGTCGCAGGCAAGCCGTAATTAGCGGTAGCTTTTGCAATATATATAGTGAACATCTTAGGACATACAATCTGTCAGCCTGAGAATCATACTATCAGTGAGGGGATACCAACTTCAAACTTGTCGTTATCTGCAACGGCCTGAGTAGCTCGGTCAAATATTGACATGGAACGTTTAGCAAGCCCGAAATCCTCTTCCAATTTCGCATACATAAGGAAGAGAGGTTTACAACTCTTGGGTGGGCATTTCTCTAATGCTTGCTCGAAGAGATCACGAGCCCGTTCGAGTTTTGACCCAGCCTGAGTAGGTATTGTTAATAGATGCACACTTGCAAGAAAGCGCAACACACATAGCGCTTCACAAATTTAGACAGATATATGTTCCAAATTTCAAAGGACACTGGGAATGTAAACAGTTCGACACCGCGTTCGTACACCTATTCTTGATCAGATATACCATACTCGAACAGAATTCAGGCACACGCACTTTGAAACTTTCCTCGAAGTATTTATTTTCCTCCAAAAAGGCCGCATAGTTGATGATGATTTGCGCGTTAGCGATGCGCAACTCCAGGATTTTATCGTACACCGCCTTGGTTGTCTCAACTGTTCCTATCGACTCTTCGAGGTCGACATAAAAAGACCAAAGTTTGAGTGATTTGAACAAGCGAGCCTGGGAAGAGAGGGTCTGCAAGGCATTAGTCAATGTGCGACAAGAGGGGAGGAAGTTTGAATACATGATCATGGTAGTTTATTTTTATGTCTTTGGGAATCGCAGCAGCACGTTGCATCACCCGAATGGCTTCATCATAGTTTCTACAACCAGCATCAACGGAGGTTTAAAGAGGTTGGACTCGTTACGCACTCATGACGAAGCTCAAGTTCGGCCCACTCACACCATACCTCAGCGAGATCTTCCACTAACTTGAAGTTGACTTTAGTGGCCTTCTCTAGGATTTTGCGCGCACTATCAAGGTCTTCTTCGGCTGTTCTGGTCGTGCCGCCTTCTTCATAAAACTTTGCAAAACTGACATAAAGTCTGTGTAGGTTAGCTGTTGCTTTGCGTGGGTTAATGGTCTCTAAAGATTTGATATACGTCTCGGCCACCTGTGGGAAGTATTAGAATTCAATTATGACTCTAGGTTGAACTGCACCTTTTCGTCGTCCTCTCCCCACAAAGCTACACGTTTCTCCCATTCTTGGACATCGTTTGGATTTCTTCGAATCAAGACATCATTGACCAGGAAA
The DNA here is from genome assembly GCA_900068955.1 of Clitocybe nebularis. Lineage (NCBI taxonomy): Eukaryota > Fungi > Basidiomycota > Agaricomycetes > Agaricales > Clitocybaceae > Clitocybe > Clitocybe nebularis. Next base: position 15,871 of record CEMJ01390274.1, on the reverse strand, counting down.
GGCCTTCGGTCTGTCAAATTTCCGAATTCAGCCATTCGCGCGTCCAACTCTTTTTCCGTCTCTGCAGCATCCTCCTCATCCTCCTCATCCTCTAAGCCCTTCATCATTGCGCTAATCAATGATTCTCCAAACTCAGCGTATGCGTCGAATATCTGTGTAAAATCCCGTATTGTCAACACACTCTTGATCCCTTGTTCGAAAGTCTCCTTTGCGCGGTCAAATTCTCCCCGTTTGATCCAATAAGTAGCCAACCCAGTCCACAAGCGCCCTGCCTGATCTTTATATATGACTAACCCATCTTGTTGAATGATTTTTTCGATGTTAAGTTTCCGAGGGTTCGTAGGGTCTTCATCTTCGTCGTATGGGCGCACTGTTTTACCATTAGACAAAACCGGAACGGCCGGCCCTGGAACACGTATGAGTTCTCCTTCCAATGTCGCGTTTTCTGAAACTGATTCTGAGAAGCTAGCCATATCACGTTCAGACTTGGCTGTTGTAGCATTAGATTCGACCGTCTCTTCAACATCCAATCCAACTTCATCCGAGAATTTTTCCACTACGTCGATCCAGTCCCCAAGGAGTTGGTATGGGCTTTTCCCCTCTGGGCTGATATACTCTCCTCTGGAAGCTTTTCTCGCTAATGCAAGTAATATTTTGGCAGCTTCCAGTGGTCGCGGGCGTGAACTTACAGGGGAGAGTAAGAGAGTAGTAAAACGCTCTGTAATGCTAGGATCGACTGCAAGATAGCGTCGGTAGACAGATATTGTGGTCTCGACGCCTTTTGCTTCTGCCCAAAGAAGGTACCGAACCCAAAGACGCGAATGGAGTGATGGAGGGAGGGTGCGCAAAGCTCGGTCAAACGTGCGACGCGAGTGAGTGTGCGACAAAAGTGCAGGGCATTGTGGGTGGAAAAATATCGAGATATACATTAGCCATAGTCGTGGCAACTGAGCTTAAGAGTCAATTAGGAGCATTCTTTTCTTGGAATGAACGTACTTTCGGTAACCACATGAGTGCACGCTCAAAGGTCGCAGCGAGCGATTTCCACTCTTCCCATCCAACTACAGGGTCTAAGCCACCTTCCCATTCTTCGAGATCTTCTGTCTCATCCTCCAACGCGTCCTTCATCTCCGGAAGCTTCTTCTTTCCGCCCGCCTTCTTCCTGGAAATGGGCTTGCCCAGTACAAAAGACATACGCATACTGAGATACGATTTCCATAATTTAAAAGAATTTGGAAACTGGACTAGGGCTGCTTCGTATAGGTATATCAATCGTTGGAGAGATATACGAGCCAGGGGCACTGAAAGGGGGCCAAGAAGAGTAGTTACTTCCTCCGGAAGTTGTGGTGGTTGTTCCGACCTCTGCAGAGCAATAAAGGCCTCTCTTGTAGTGGTTATCGCCGTCCACCAGGAGCGAAAAGATGTGGGGTTTCGCAGAAGGTCTTCTTCACGGTGAAGCTCCTTAGTTGAAATAAGATCTGGGTGTGTTATTGGATTAGGAATGGGAAAAGTCAGTGGAAAATTGGATGCGAGGGATTCAATAGAAGGCATTTTTGAGTCTATCGAAGGCATTTGGCCTTAGGTGCATACGACAGCCACCACCAAGTGGCTAAAAGCAGATTGTGACATTTTCACACGGTCAATCTTTAACATTTAACTCTTGCTTTGATAATACTTGACACCAATGGTTGGTCGTCCCAACACCGTGTCCCTCAATGATTTGTGATCTTAGATGCAAACTTTAGCATGGTATCAAGCGCACACACAGTAGCCGCGAAGCCAGTGACACGAAGAAACAACGTGATCAAGCCAAAATCAAAGAATATCTGGCACTGACAGCGGATGTGCTCTCTAGGGTTTGTGCCCAACAAACGATCAGCAATCTGCTTGATATAACAATCGAACCGACAGAAAAGAAACCGGGAATTGTCCCAAGACGCCTTGCGGTTAACGTCACGTCTTCTTCAAATCAATCCCGAGTTCTACAGTGTTTGGAATTATCGCCGTGTGATCTTCCTCAATGACATATTTCCGAATAGGTGCTGTGCTTTTTAATCGCAGCTTCATACTATTCATTTATCTTTGTAACTCCAAGCTCGTCTCAAGAAGTCAATGACTTCATATCCAAAGACCTTGTTATGACAATGGCTGCATTGAAGGCGCATCCCAAAGTGTATTGGATTTGGAATCACCGGAGGTGGTGTCTTGAGAATGTACCCGACGGACCGGGGTCTGAAGGCGAGAGTAAATTTTCAGACTGGAAGAAGGAAAACTGGGAGAGAGAACTTTTTGTTGTGGAAAAGATGCTCGATGCTGATGCAAGAAATTGTATGTCCTTTTGATCCTGGGGTGGTCATGTCATTCAGCATTCTTTCTATGATAGTCCACGCCTGGAATTATAGAAGATACATCCTCGCTAACATGCCTACCCCGAAGCCTCAGTCTTCTGAGCTCAGCTATACCAGCTATAAAATTGAGGCAAATTTCTCCAATTTCAGTGCGTGGCATCAACGTTCTAAGGTCCTATCTTCTCTGTGGGATCAAGGGAGCTCCAGTCCAAGCGAGTCTCGGGAAGGTGGTGAGTTGTATGGCTGAGAGTTTACTAAACATCCCCTGAGATCTTCTCAAGAATTCGAATTAGTGAGAAATGCAATGTATACGGACCCAAACGACCAAAGCGTATGGATGTACCACCGGTGGCTAATTGGCCGAGGCAAGTTCAGTTGACGTAGAATTCAGGAATCTGACGGGTAATGGGCTATAAAGGTACTGATATGGGTGTCCTCGAACGTGAAATTTCAGTCATTGAAGAACTGCTGGACGAGCAGCCAGATAGCAAGTGTGGGTCATGTATTCTTTTACTCAGTACGGAATGAAATTTGATGTAATTGATACAGGGTGCATGGAGTCTATTGTTCAGTATAAACGATTGCTACTGAAAAGCCACCGGGCTAATGTAGATGTCCCTAATTTATTAAAAGATTGTAGGGATCTACTGTTGAAGTTGCAGGCACTCGATCCTTTGAGACGCAATCGATACCAAACGTTAGGTAGGGAATTGTTATTGTTTCATATAGAGTTATTCATCACTAGACCTCTGCTAGAACACGACCTAATTGGTTTGGGACAGACTTGAGGTGTAGGGGTTATAAGGGTACCATGGAGTTGCTTTTTGTTCTATATAATATTTGAGACTGCACGGGCCTTTGGTTGATCGGAGGTTGCCGAAGAACAACGAGCCTCATGGTTGCGGCGTGTTTGACTTCGGGGTAGTCAGAAAAATTCCAGAGAACGTAGTTTCTATTCCCCGCCTCTATCCACTTTGTCAATCTCTGTTCGTTGAGCTGTGTAGCCTCACAGTGCCATGGACAACCGTACCAATCCATTGCACAATCTTTTTTCTCGCGGATCAACTCCTCCTGGTGCCCAACAACAGCATCAACAATATAGTGGCCCGCAGCCCTCAAACGAATCATCACCCAGCCAGATTGATTCTCTCTTCCATAACTTGAGCTCCCCACCTGACCAGCACCAGGCCCCAAAGCAGCCCAGCCAAGCGACAGATAATTACGGGAGTTCCGCACCCACGACACCTGTGATGTCTCTTACAGATGAACCCCTTTCCTTGTCTGCTTCTGCACCCAATGCCACTACTGCTGATAGACAGAGTGCCCTTCTCTCCCTTTTGGGTGGCCCATCGGCTGGTTCTAATTTACATCCAGGGGGAGCTGCCAGTAGTAACAACGTGTTGCCACAACAGGTACCCACCCCACCTGGCTCATCTCAGCGCTCTGGATCAACCCCTACCCATAACGAAACTCAGGGTAAAATTCTGTTAGAACAGTTGATGGCTGGGTGAGCGATATTCTTCTTGCCTGCATATGCTTCGGTTTCTTGCATATGAGAATACTTTTTTCACAATGTCACGGATATGAGCATGATTCATCAACCCTTGGAGTTGTAGTTCTCACTTAGCTTCTGTTAAAATTGCATTCACGAACGGAAACGCTGATAAATGCTTTACTTATACCGTAGACATCCCCCAAGATCTCACCATACAGAGTCTCAACCAGCGTCGGCTCCTTCGGTTGTTCCGTCTCCGCCTTTCACTTCATCGCAGCAGGAGGGGGAATATCATCGTTTTAATCAACAAGATTCCGTCGAAACGTCTCATCAACGATCCCAAGCTGCCGCGCCTGCGCAACCCCCCTCACCCCGTAAATCAATGTTTGATTTTGTTTCTCCCTTCGATCATCTATCCTCGTCTGCTAATACAATCAAGAAAAAGCCTGTTCCTCAACCTACCAGCGTTTCCAGCGGGAATGAGGAACACGGGTCTTGGGGAGCTGCATCCGACCCTAAGCGGCAATCTGTTGACAACTTACTAGAACATCTTACGAGAGGACAAACATCTAATGCCCAAGCGTTACAGCAACCTACCCAACCCTATGAATACTTCAACGCGGGTGACTATCCCCAGGCGGAGAAGGGACAGTCGAGGGTACCACCACCTCCCCTTCCCCCAAAGCCCATGCCTGAAAGAACATCTTCTCCACGTTCATCTCCTCCAAAGACTCAAGTACCGCGTGTGCAGCCTCGTCCGGCCGAATCACCAGCCAATCAGCCAAGCGCTCTACCCGCTTCTTATCAATCCGGTGCCCGACGGGATAAAGAGAGCTCACCAGGTCCGCGTGGTAGCTTCAGAGCGAAGGGTCCAACAGGCCAGTCCAAGTTTTCCAAAGCTCAATCAAGTCCTAGGTATGGATCATGATAATAATACCTGATTCTTACCAACTCCGTCTTTAGCCCCCAGGCCCAGACCATCATTTTCGATGTTTCTCAGCCATTGGAGGATCTTCAGGCTCCTCGCGATTCCGTTAAGTCTACTGCGATAGCACTAGTAAGACAAGATTCCATTTTCCTCCCTGGAACAACCATTGGTGCGACGCACTGGGTGGCATATGCCATGACCCGCGGTGCGTATAAGCATACCTCTTCCCCTACCTCATACCTATCTTATATATTTTTCTAGGACGTGTGCGTGTAATTTCAAGGTCGAGTGGTGATCGTACACTCCTTCAACTTCCACACATGTTTCCATCTACCTCGAGCGTCACCGACATGGCTGTCTATGGCAACAGACTTGCGGGGGTAACGTCAGATGGAGGGTTTGTTATTTGGGAACTACCTGAAGTCATCACAGACGATGTTCCGTACGTCATTATCTCTATTAACACATGGTATCGCATCTTCATTTGACTATTTTAGGGGTTCACTTCTTCTATGCATTCCACCGACAACGGGGCCAGATGCACTTCATTCCGTAAAGTGGCATCCGAAAGAGCCTGACGCATTAGCTGTTGCATCTGAAACGAAAGTCTACCTTATCGATCTGGCCAATACACATACGTTCCATGGACAACCCCTCTTACACTCAGACCTTCATCACATTGGGCAGTTATTTTCGGTCACATCCGTAAGCCAAAATATCCGAAAATTAATTCCTTTTCTTTGACCAATCTCCATATCAACAGCCTGTGGTCTCATTCGACTTCGATGTTTTACATTATGCTCTTGCCACAATATCGGAGGATTCTACGTTGACTATTTGGAATACCCACGATAAACTGCCCTATACGACTCACAAAGTTCGGGGAGAAGATTGCCCATCGTCGCTGACATTTGTTGATGGTGGAATCATTGTCGGCCGAAAGAACGGGACTGTCTTCCAACTTCTATCCATTACCACAAAACAAGTTCTGTCAACAATCAAGTTCATCAACGGTAATCACGACGATAACGAGATGTTCGGTCACGTCAGCTACGATTCGAGGATACAAACCCTATGGGTCGCCAATTGCCGACGTGAAAGCATGATTGCGTTAAAAATTACCCTCGAGTCTACAGTGGTCGGAGGCGAGGAGGCTATACGAGGTTCTTTCGATCAGGTCATCGAGTTCTTTGGGCCCAAGCCTACGATCCATTTTGTTATACTCACGGCTGATGCGGATCCCAATGGTGACGAAGCACATGCCGCTTGTGTAGCAGCCAAAGTCCCGCCGGGGGAACTTGCACTAGTCGCGTTCTCAGTACATTCAGGTGGTGTAGATCAGATCCTTATCCGTAGGGAATGGTTTGACTCGGCTCTCTCATCAACCAACTCCAAATTACCACCTCAAACATTACAACCTGTTGCCCCGACACTGTCGGACCAAAAAGCCCAGCGTATGATAGCTCTAACCTCGTCAAATTCTGCCACCCCGCAGGGGCCGCTTCACTCTCTTCCTCCGCGGTCGCGCACGCCAACTTCTGAGGACGTGGAGGGTGACTTTACTCGTGATGAAGGTCGCATGCCCGACAACAAAGGGAAGGGCGGGAAGGGGAAAAATGTTAATTGGAAGGAAAGGGACGACAATAAGGAAAGAGAAAAGGATAATAAAGGCAATGATGCCACGATACTCAATGAATCTTCACTTGGTCAAGCCCTTAGCCGGGAAATTAGAAAAACGGAGGATAATTTGCATACCCGCATAGGGCGGCTTATCGGCAAAGAGATGGACAAGCAGCGTTAGGCTCCCTCTTCTATTATAAAGCCAAACATTCTCATAATATTCACAGACCAACGATTAGAAGATGCTCGTGCTCATGAGCAGGCAGAAGATTTCGCCCGTCAAGAAAAAATTCTCAAACTGATTTCAACAGAACTCACAAGAAATACCACACGTGTTGTGGAAATGGCAGTCAAGAATGAAGTTCAAAATTCTGTCCTTCCTTCTCTGGAGAACATTACAAAAAACGAAGTAAAAGCAGCATTAAACGATCAGATTGGAAGGGGACTAGTTGACTTCATCAGTCAGGTAGGCCCTGATACTCATCTTCGTAAAGCTCCTAATATATATATATATTCTCCCCAGAGTCTACCAGTGGAAATGGAGAAGCTGCTCCTCCGACCAGATATTTCTGGGCATTTCGCACACATATTATCATCCAACTTGACGCCTCTAATTGAACGACATGTTAAAGAAGCCATTGCAAAGACATTTGTACCAATCTATTCTCAACAGTCATCCGCCATGCACCAAGACCTCCTCCGGGAAATTCGTAGCGAGATTCACAGCGTCAAGACGGAATTGACAGCTTGGCAGAGCGAGGCATTTAGGAGCCAAGAGGTGGGTCAAGTCAACTCTGGAACTATAGTCAACTGACGCCCCTTTGGTTAAGACTTCGATCCGAGAGTTAGAACACACCGTGAGGGCATTATCTGAACAAATCAAATACCTCAGCGTCAATTCGGCGACGTCGCATCACATTCTACAACAGCCTCCAACTCGCAACTCACCCGGATCTGGTGTCCCACAGATACAACCAAGTCTAACCCAATCTCTTCATCGCCAACAGAATCCACCCCAATCAAACCAGGGTCCTGCGAATTATGGACACACACTTGCCAATTTCCAACAGCAGCCGCAAGCCCCGCCGGTTGTACACGCACCGTGGTACGGGGGTGGCATCGCAGCGCCGCAGGCATCACATCCAGCCACATTACCACAGCCGCCCCCGTCTCAATCGTCTGAACGCACGCCACCCATCAAGCCAGAACAATGGGACGAAATCTACCTAGGCGTACTTCACACTCAAGATGCGTCAAAACTTCGGGAGCTCCTGTCACACACAAATCCAGAGCTTATTATGCCTCTGAATGGGCCGAGCCTCGTTTCACAGGCCGTGATCCTCACTCTTGTCCATCGTGTATGTCTCTTTTCCTTGTCCGCCGTGTTTCCTCTAGTGTTAACATGTTATAGCTATCTGCTGTCGTCGGGGAAACCCCCCCCAACGATGAATCATTTAAGACTTCCCTGTGGTGGCTCCAACGTTCCGTTTCCCTTCTTCGTCCGGAGGTACCCATGTCGCCCTGAATATGTGCTTTCCTATCACTGACCATAAATTATAATTATATACAGGACAAACTCATCACCGACTTCATACCGAGAGTCGTTCCAAATGTACAACATCTGTTGAATACAACTAAGCAGCGATTAGGGATTCTCCCTGGCGGACCCCCTACACTCGAGACGGCACGGACAATATCTGACATTCAGGAAGCATTACGGCGGAAGGTCATACCATTACAATGACCGATGATGATATCTTGTGTAGTTCCCTTATTTACTGGTTTTGAGACCCTACGACGTTGATGTAAATTGCAATGACCATAACATCCCTGCGAGTTATCAACAACACCTACGGATAAATAGAGTCAAAGCGACGGGATGTCAGAGGATAGTAGTGCCCACGTGGTTGATGCCAGGGAGGACGTTCAAGAAAGTAGTAGTTTTGGGGGATTCAAGTAGGGGAAGGTAGTGACCAATGTTACCTAGACAAAAATACCCCTCCGGAGGAATGTGACAGACTATTTGGTACTATAGATTGTTGTGGTATTGATAATAGGCAATGGATCAGAACGACTTTACAAAGTTTTTGAGTCATTCTTCTTTCTCGGATATATTCACATGGACCGCACAACCCGACATGTAGGCTAATAATAGTACAGGAGTGTAGTACAATGAAACAAGGGCCCACGGCCACCCATAGAGTCGAGGATATGCTGCAAGTGTATTGTCTTGCTGTGCCGTGAAGCCGAACACTGCCTCTGAGAAAAGGTGCACTCGTATTCCTCCAGTGGTCCTAGAATTCTTAGATGCCCTGTATTGATTATACGAGTACTCTCCTTCCCGCCCCAAATTATAATTTCATCCCCAATTATGAGTGAATTGTGTGAAATTGTATTCTTACACTGGTCTGAGGTGGTTTAGAATTTCCGAGATCCAAGAGGGTCCAAGTCGACACAAGACAAGATGATTGTCTGACTATACTAAATATTTTACACTTAGCAAACATAAAATAATTGTTTAGATGGTCGGCGCCAGCCCGCGCTTTCTTGCACGCTGCTGGCACAGTACTTCGATATATCATCGCAACTCTCTTAGGTTCCATTCCCTAAGAATCTACGTCTCTTTCGATACACTTCTATAACACCAAAATATCATGAACAACAAGGGGTGGTTCAATCTTGAAGCTGCAGGTGGCGCCATACCAGAGACACAGTTTTTTGAGGGCGATTCCGCATTCAAGTTCCTTGGTCTGTCAAGAACTCAAAGGCTTTATGGATTTATCGGATGGTAAGTTTCTCTCAGATGGGTATTTCGAGAAGGCCGAATCTCTTTCTTAACAACCGAAATTCATCTAACACCCGTTCTAGCCTTGCGATTGGGTTTCTCTTGAGTATCCTCGCTTCCATTCTATTGTTTCTAGGCCAATTGGGAATCTTCGCGGGTGAGCGCACTGTAAGCTTAAAGGCAAAATGGCCTGACCAATGAGTGTAGTTCTCTATGTTACGGGCACTATTGTCTCACTAGTTGGCACAGGCTTCCTCATTGGTGTATGTGGCTTTGTAAATCTGTTTGCACAGTAAATTTACTACTCACCAAATGTCCAGTTCTTCAAGCAGCTAAAGCTTGTGAGTCAGCCATATGTGATGGCAATGAATTGGCTGACTTCTCTTTACCTTAGATGTTCAAACCTGTCCGAATCATAGCTTCTATTGTTTTTCTGGCTTCAATAGGTCTTGTTTTCGTAGGAGCTTTTGTTCTTAGAAATGAAGTAAGTGACCTCTATATACGTTGTCACATGAGTTTTATATTTCCCTTCAATCATAGGTTCTCTGCATAGGTGGGTCTACCAACTCGTCAACTTGGTTTTAGCTGAACGAGCTCCTCAATAGTATTCGTAATCATTGAATACCTGGCTTATACATGGTATACATTGTCATACATTCCCTACGCACGAGCTGCAGTTACGAAAGCCGTCGGACTCGGATAATCTTGCCAGGTTTGTATCTCTAATTTGGAGTCATTTGAAAGATGTCCGAATTACTTTTATTTTCACTGCAGAATAACAAATCATGCGCCTCACTCTACTCCTACAAGCATTTGACATTCAGGAATGTAATTTATCTGATTCCGAATTTTCGTATTTTATATGGTGTTGGCTGGGTATGAGGACTTACAATCGAAAGTTGTTCTTCTTGTTCCTTAAGGAATTCATGACATCACCTTCTGTTGTGTCTGTTGATGCGGACGTTGCATTCCTGGTGAAAACATGAGCAAGAATTTTCTCTGATGAGCCTGATTGACCCACCGGACAGCATTACTTGCGAGACGCATGAATACATTCCATTCTTTCTCGTCTCCGATTGTTGTCATACCAGCAGTGATCTTACTTTGTTTAACAAGATTGGAGAGACGTTCGATAGCTTTGTTGTTTGGATCGATGGACCGCGCAAAGGCAAGGTTGTCAGCTGTATATTCGTGTCCGTTATAGACCACTGTTTCATCGGGGAGGCTTCCAAGATAAGTGAGTGCTTTAATCATCTCCTCTCCACTGCCTTCGAAGAAACGCCCACACCCAGCAATGAAGAGTGTGTCACCAGTAAAGACGCCCCCAGGGTGTTGTTTGTTGATAGTCTCCGTGACATGATAACAGATGGAGTCTTGAGTGTGGCATGGGGTTGCTAAGCACCTATACTTTTTGTTCAATGACACGAATAAAAATTGAAGAGAATAGGAAGAACTTGATTAGAATCCCTTCGCCCAACATAAACTCATCCTTGTCTTGTAAAAGGTTCGTTAACGCAGGAATTTTTTTACTTCCTCCATAAATAGGGGCGTGGGGAAATTTTGCAGCCTGGAGAGGTGAGCAACGACCGTCCCAGACAACTTGTGTTACCAAGACATACAAATTCCTAGGAATTGCGACGGCGTCAGGAGGGGTTTGAACAAACAGTCAATAAAAAGAACCTTGTTCCCTCCGCTATGATCAAAATGGTGGTGAGTAGTGATGCCAGCAACGATTTCAACACCAAGACTGTCAGCAGTTGCAATCACTTTTGACACATCATAGGGGTCGATAGCTGCAGCCTTGTGTGAAACTTCATCTATAAGAAGATACGCATAGTTGTCCTCGCGGACAGGAATAGAGACGACCTTCATTTGACGACGTTGCGATAACGAGAATCTGCGAACGGTGGTGGTGTGAAGGGGTCGAAGGAATAACATACCCGCCGGGCCGCCGTGCCATTCGTCATAAATTCGTGGAAGCGGGTCGCACATTTATGGTCGATCTGCCACTTGACTTCTCCGCCTGATACTCATGCAGGAGCTCCGGCTAAAATCATAGTTCAGCTGCCCAAGTTCATACATTTCATTATTATAGGTGCGAGTCAATTGATTCAATGACACCACAATATTATTATCAATGACTACTCGCTTAGAATGGCCTGAACTACATTCCCCACCCTCAACTGTCTTAAGTCAGTATAGGTCTGAAGACATATTCAGTATGCTTTAGGCCATTTGAGCGTTTACGGCCTACCTGGCCACATCCAACAAAGATGATTGGCTGTCCAGTGACATATGTCATAGACAGTGCGGCACCAACCTAGGGGATGCATCTCAATATCTGACATACTGAAGTGAACACGATGCTCATCTGGGGATGTACCTTGTCGTCAACTGTGTCCCATTTCGTGACAAGCATGCCGTCTATTCCGCGGCCTCTCCCAACACCAGACGTAGAAGAGAAGTCACGAAGTGCCCGGTCAAATTTAGTGAGTTGATCGACGGCTTCGTTCCCCACTAGGGCTTCCCCAACAAAGATAATTTTGTCTGGATTGTTTACAGTCACCAACTACAACACATTCGTGAGCTTCAGTGGAGGATTTATGGATCCTAGAACTTACTTTGGCGAGAGCACGCATAAGAGGCTGGAGGGGCAAAACTTATGATCGAATGAATCACTGTCGTTGGGAATTCGCACCTCATTGTCTTGCATACGTCCAGCAGTGTCAATCAATACAACGTCGAAATCGTTATCCTTGGCTAAAATAACACTTAGCGTACTAAGCACATATGGGCGTTAGCTTACCGAACGATATGGCTTCTCGGGCTATGCCAGCTGCATCCTTGCCATAACCGCGTTCAAATAGTTCGACCCTTCCTTTACTATCAGTTGCGCCATTGATGCCAAGCATGCTTAGATTGCGAACATGGACGCGCAACTGTTCTACGGCCCCACTCCTAGTTAAAACGTTGGTTATAGACAAAGCACCCGGAAGCCATATGTACAACGTACCGGAACGTATCGCAGGCAGCGATCAACACACGAAGACCATTCTGTATAAGCCAGAAGCATACTTTCGACAGATTGGTACTTTTTCCGACACCATTAACACCGACAAACGTGATGCTGTACGGGATCCTTTGTTGTGTGGATGGTAGAGGCGATAATAATTTTGTTCTGATTGACAACAGCAGATCTGTAGACGTCTTTGGTGTTAGGATCCGGGTCAGGGATGAAGACAATGCCAAGCGGACAGCAGCGTTTGTTGCTGTACGAAGTATGAGATGTACTCGAGATTGCGATTTACAGAGAACATACTTTGAAAACCACCGACCTTTCTGCCTACAAGACTTTCCCCAACGCCTTCACATACTTTGTCCGCAATTTCTTTAGCAACATTTTTCTTCATGAGATGTTGTTTCATTCCATCCAGGACAGGCTTTAAATCGTGTTCAGTAAGAACTTTGGAGCCGGTCAATCGAGCAAAAATTGAGCCCAGTGCGCCAAGGGAACCTGTTGTCGCTGTAATCTTACTATCGTTTGACCTTAGGGTGTTGGTAATGACATTGTCGGCTTCGTCATCTTTTGAAAACTCCCAGTCCTTCACCTCATAGAGCCCATCCCGCGTACGAATACCCATGGATGATTCATCGACAAGTGCTTGAAGGTCATGTGAACCGACATCCGTAGAAGGGTCCAGTTTGTCGGAGCTGAAATCAAGGGATGCCATGTCCATCTCGGTCGGGGGCTCATCACCCCACTTGCGTTGTACTTTCGTCTTGGCTTTGCGTTTAGCTGGCGACTCTGAACTAATCACGGGGGGGTAAAACTTGGTTTTGCGGAAGAGTAAACCCACTCACTCTGAGCTGGGAACACTATCTCTTCCATTGCCGATCTCCATTTGTCCCCCTCTGCTCCCTTTTCTACCACCACCACCCCGCCTACGCAATCTGCTTTTTAGAGCTTGAACATTTCTCGCGATTTGCTGCTCGTCGCTGGGATTCTCCGAAAGGAGCGATGGAACTGGAAACAAAATCTAGTAGAGCAATATAGACGGAACGTTGCGACCACACCTGTGTCCTGATCGTCGGAAGGCGGGGTACTTTCCTCCAGAAAAGTGCGAGGAGTTGCCCGCGAACGTAATTTTCGATCCTAGTCAATAGTTGACTCGTTGATCAAAATCGAAAGTGTTTGGATGATGTCATGTTACCTTCTCCTCCAAGCTTTTGACTAACTTGTCAAATGTTTTGTCCCAACCATCAAAAGCCTGTGCAAAATCCCATGAACTGATTTCGCTGGCAGTTGCTTTAGCTACGTTAAGTGCATGCAGGGATGATACGAAGGTTGTGAGGAATGGCTCGAAACATTTCACGAAAAGTGACTTGAGAGCGGCTAGGAGGTCGTTCACGTATGTAAGCTGGAGGATTCGCTGATAAGCCACCTAAAAACGACATGTGTCAACCCGTAGTGTGTCCGAAGCGGCTTTAGCACCCACAACAAATATGAGTTCGAGTTCATTCACAAACGTCCATTTAACAGCATACCCATCTTTCTCGTATTTCTCGTCCGTCGTCCGACCTTCTATTAAAGCTTCGCGGATAAGAGAGTTGACTGGAGACGCCGAGGATGATGCGAGATGGGCAGCATCAGGTGTAAAAGACCGTGACCAGAGAACCAAGCCTCCTGTGAGAAAGAAACTGTGAACATGCAAGACGAGAGCTAGTTCTTCAAACCTTTGTGTGAAATAGAACAGTGATCAAGCATCTTATAGGTATTGGCAAGAGTGGTTTCGAGTTGAGATGAGTAGACTCCGAGTAAGTAGTAAGTTACACAGAGTCAATTGTTATATAAGATTAGAACATGTGACGAGAACTCTGCGTACAACTTGGCGTTGGAATTGGAATTTTCGTATTGATTAATTATTGTTAATTCTCTCAGATTGACTGATTACGGTCTTCAAGCCACTTTCGCACTTCCTTTTTACTAACCATTCCCGCAACTCTGGCCCTATCTTCAGCGCTTCTCTCTCGGTACAATCTCATAATATAACCACAGATGTTCCATATATCTTCCCACGCAGCGTCAAATAGCTCCCACCAGCAATTCGGGGGCGCTGAGGGAAGCGAGATCTTCAAATCTCGAATAGTGAGGAAGATAGCAGCGCTAACTATAGCTGGTATCTGGTAAAGCGCGTATACGGGAGTCTGTAGACTGATCTTGAAGTTACATGGCTGGGTATTTGTGATAGTTGGAGCACTTACGCATCGTTAAGATAGCCCCAAGCTTTTGTACAAGCATCTCCTTGGGATGCTAGACCCAATACTCGAAGGTAATTGACAAGAGTTCCGTACGGCAAAACAACATGAATATTGAAGCCCAATCGTTTTAGTATTTGCATTTCTGCAACCACAAGTGCGTCTTTGAGGTCATAAAAAGTGGACCCAAAATACGACATGGGTGCGTATTGGAATTCCATGTTGGGCTGCGCTCCTAGTGAATGCATGGCTTGTTGAATAAGCAGATCGTAGACGTTGATAAGATCGCGCATTCTGAGCGGGCATTCCTCAAGTTTCGAGGCCAAGTATAGGGCACCCATTCCAATGTCCTTCGTAAATAGAGTATAACGCGCCGACATTCGAGATGTAATGATAACTTACCCCGACACCGAACTGTTTCATGGAGGTAACATACCAGAATCGCTGAAATAATATTTGTGCTGCGGCCACAGCGACCTGTTTTCTGTGCTAGGTAAATGAAATATTCTGAGCCACAGGCGGGCGACTGACTGCTTTAATAATATGCCAGCTTGAGTTATAAGTTTACATCCATACGCTCTGAGATCTTCTTCTAAATCTTCGGGTATTTCATCTTGCCTAGACGGTGTTTTCTCTATCTGAGGAAGGGAAGCAATTGGGTACAGTGTTCCCGACATCTGGTAAATATGAAAGTTAGGGTGTTTACTTTTATTTTTACTATTTCGGGCCAAATACATGTCAAGTGACGAAATTGAGGTTTTCTACAAAATGAGTTTCAGCGAGCACTGAAACACTGACAGAATAAATGGCGAGCCTCCCACCTAAGCCGGTGGAATCTCCACCAAGGGAAAAAGACGAAAGGCGCCACCTCACGGATGACAGGGATAGGCGTTCTGCACGTCCAATGGGACAGGCTAGATATCCAGGG
>CEMJ01390226.1:233-11628 GCA_900068955.1 Clitocybe nebularis | reverse complement strand
AACGCCCCACCTGCGCTCGCTGTCCACCCCAGCGGCCACGACCCTTATCAACGACTTCCCCCTGCATGCCCCTCACTCATTCCGCGATACACCCTCTTTGACCATGCTTGCCACTCCAACAAAAGACCACCCAACTCTCCGCAATCAGACACGCGATTCAAGCATGTCTCCATCCTACCGTCCCCGTCACTCAACTCCTCCTAGATTGGTCTCAGCATCGTCAGATACCCCTGTCTACGATTCACCCATGCTCACACCTTCTCCTCTGCGACAGCGTCCCCTCTTTCCTAACCATTTCTCGAGAGGTCTCAATGATCCCGATGATTTGTTTTTGCAATCTCCCTACAAATCTCCTGCGCAGGCGCACCACCACCCTTATCCGATGTACAACTCCAAACCCCAACCAATCCCTGCCGATGATGAGGAGGGCTCTATCTTTTTAGCTTCCTCTTTCTCGCCGTTCTCTCCCGCATCTCCATCCCAGCCACTCCGCACTCCCGTCAAGCAGATATACCGCGCTCCTAGTCGCTCCGCCCTGGCTATCAAGCACATGAACACCATGTCTAATTCTCATTCTAATGCAGACCCATCAGACGCATTATCCCCCGCCACCAGGGTTGGCGTTGGCACAAAGCGAAAATCGACGCCACATACCTCCACCCCGGTCCGCCAACATAACCTTACCCCACTCGTTGTTGCTTCAGCTGCGCGAGATAACTTGGACGCCAACAATGGTATTTTCGATCGCCTTGCTCCACTGGCCGCTCCGAAGTTCATTGCCAGTACGCCTCAATCAAAGGCTGAGACCGATGCCCATCTGAAGAGACAAACAGCGACGCTAACAAAGCTCCGAATCACGGACGCAGGAGAGGCATTCGGCACCATTGACAATGATTCAGGATGCGAAATAGATGATGAAGATCAGGACGAAGTTTTGTTTATGGGTACTGTGAGACTCAAAGGCAAAGTTGGCAGCGTGGACAGGGCCTCTGCGCGAGTCCTTGTGTCCAATGCAGCGAAAGGAAAAGAGAAAGAAGAGGTTGCTGAAGCCATTTCACCTGGCGGACATGTTATCAAAAGACGTGCTCGCTCTAGACCAGTCTCTGCCGAGTTGCTTGAAAGTGCCCACCGATCTCCATCTCCAAGCAAAGTGAGTTTGATTCTTGCCTTTTTGCCCACTTTTTCTCAATATTTTTGCAGTACGTGGCTTCTACCACAAATATAAATCGACGTAATCATGGTATAGTATTCCCATCCGTTGCCAATTTTCATAAGCGGTCTTCATCTGGTTCGTCGTCGGAATCGGGGTCCCCACTCCCTCGGCGCCGCGTCAGCAATGTCCACCCGCATCCATATTCCCCTAAACTCACATCTAATCCTACACACGTCTCATCACGAACTGCTCTGAATCGGCAAGAGAGTGTCAGTTCTGCGACCCTCTTCTTTGGACCTGCCATTCCAGCGCCTAATACAGCACCAGCTGTTCGTTCCAGGAACAATTCAACATTGTCTTCTGGGACCCCAAATATAGCTAGCCTCCGTTCAAAGGTTTCGAATCGCCATAGTTATGCTGGCCCAGGAAGCAGCCTGCCTGTATGGAATACAATCCGGACGAGGGTCGCATCACCTTCACCTCGATCTTCGCCCCCCGTGCTATCGGCTGATACGTCTAACGGTACAATTCTCGATCACGATGAGGACATGTTTTTTGAAACCGGACCCCAAGATTCGTCCTTCATGTTTAGCGTAACAGAAGGCACACCATCTCCACGATCCAAGAGTTCTAATACAATGAGCCTCCCAAGGAAGTACAAGCCCCGGGATTCAGGCGTGGTATTGAGCGATGATGAAGATGACTTGATGTTACTCGGAGGCGATTATTTGAATGTGATGCCCACCGCTTCAACAAGCGTCGGTTCTGTTCACTCGGACACAGATGACAACTTAGTAACCCCAGGATTCGGACCCGAAGCTAATTCAGGATGGCCAAGCGTCTTCGTCACTGGAACGGATGACGCTAGTACACGAAATATGTACAATCATCTGTCTTCCAGGGACGAACCTGACATTGATGCATTTATTATGCGTACTCTCGCCACCGCCGCTAAAGGGCCTCAAGAAGGCAAAAAGAAGGTTCCTGGGACCCCTGTGAAGCGGGTCAAGACGACATATCTAGGAGCTGAACGCCCGTGGCAAAGCGCAGTGGCAGTGAAAGTAGGGCTTCGCTTTGATTGGGACAAGAAGAAGGGCAAGGTTCCGAGGAAAAGTCTACCGGCAGCCTTTCCTGCACTAAAGAAGAAACCCGAGAAACTATTGCTTGACCAGAGCACAGACTCGGAGGGAGAAGAGGACAGCCCAAGCGGCAGAAAGAACAAGTATATCGGCCTTGGGATTGGGCGACCACCTGCCCCGAGCCAACAAGACGGACTTTCTCTCATGACACGCTCTCATTGGTTACTGAGGAGGAGTAGCAGTGGAGCATTCTCGAGCGAAAGCGAGTCCCCTTCGTCTGTTGGAACGCCAACGCGCATTAAAGGCAAAGGTTTGTCACAACATAACTTTGTTTCCCTTTAGTCCTAATTCACCCACAGACTGGCATTTACCAATCGGTCGCTTACCCGGGCAAGTTTCGCCATCAAAAACTTCGTTCAAGTTGTCGCCTGTCCGGTCCGCTTCCGGTTCGTCAAGCAGTTCATGTGCGACGCTTAATTCGCCTAGTGTCCCGGCTGCACGTCGATTCCCAGTTTCTGGTATTCGACCACAAACTCAGAAGCTCAATACCATCACAAGACGATTGTCCGAGCCATTCGCCGAGGAACAGCCTGGTCGCTTTGACCGTGACTTCATTGAAGTTGACGAGATCGGCAGTGGAGAATTTGGCAAGGTCATCAAAGTCCACCGCAAAGATGGCGGCAACAATGAGGTTTTTGCCATAAAGAAGTCAAAGAGGTTCGAAGGTGCAAGACATCGGTCAGTTTCTTCCATTCTTGTCACATTGTTGGCATGGAGCTTGACATTGACATATTTTCCCTCCACCAGACTCCGACTTTGGGAAGAAGTCGAAATCTTGAAGCATCTATCCCAAGCTGCCCCAGACTACGAATACCACCGTCATCCCAATGTCCTTGCCTATATCGATAGTTGGGAGGAGAACGAAGCCTTATATATTCAGACAGAGCTTTGCGAATCTGGTAACCTAGCGCGATTCCTGTGGGAATACGGCCGTGTATTTCCCAGACTTGATGAGGACAGAGTATGGAAGATCATCGTTGATCTAAGTAATGTAAGTTAATTAGTGCTATTCGGTTCCCTTTCGAGATAACTGATCGAATTTCCAGGGTCTCCGATTCATCCATGATGCCGGAGTTATACACTTAGACCTGAAGCCATCGAACATTTTCGTAACCTGTGAAGGCCGCTTTAAAATTGGTGACTTTGGGATGGCATCGTTGTGGCCAAGACCCAATCAAGTCGAAAGGGGACCGGGAGGCGGGTTTGAACGGGAGGGCGACAAGTTATACTTGGCGCCTGAAGTTCTTCAAGGCAGATATGGCAAGGCTGCTGATGTCTTTAGGTAAGTCACACGGTTCGACCGGTCATTGCCCGCATTCTCACGTCAAACAGCTTTGGTATGACGATTTTAGAGACCGCATCCAACATAGTGGTCCCTGACCAGTGAGTTGCTTTGTTTAAGCGGCCCGAATTCTCCGCTCGGTTGGTTTTGAGGTGCTGATTATGTTATTTTCCAGAGGCGAAGCCTGGCATCGGTTGCGCCGAGAGGACTTCTCCCAAGTAGATCTCGATGAGAGCCCGGAACTGCTGGATATGATCAGGCAGATGATGCGCACCGATCCATCGTTGCGCCTGAGTGTTCATGCCATCTGTGATCACCCTGTCGTCTCCCGTGCCAGAGCAATCATGGAGCGTGTGTATATTACAGCGAAGAGAGACGGAACTTCTGTATTTGCTGCTTCCCCTCTGGCTAGTGTGCATGATGGCTTCCTAGAAGAAATTTTGGGCCGTCGAACCTTGGAGAGTGGGGCAATGGATGTCAGCCTCTGAGTGTTCTTTTTCAACACGGGATGCCACGGAGCGAGAATTTATCTCATCTTGGGACACTTGTTGGGTATGTATGACTTCTTGCCGGACTGGTTCAATTCTTGACACCTTTACATTTGCTTCTTCCACATAAATATATCTCCAAATCGCAATTCATGTCCAGCCTAATTTTATCACTTAGATTCCCACCTTGCTTATACCTGCATTGCTTCCTGTTCTATGGTCATTAGTTGTTTTTCTACATACACATGATACTATTCCCCCATGCAAAACCTATGTATATGATTAAACAAGTTGCAATTTGAATCGGATTGATATATTGGATCAAGGTCGCCGTGTCGGCATGTTGATCAGATGGTGGAGAAGGTTGAACATTGAACTTTAAAAACTGAGCCACAAACCCAAAGAGTGCAACAGCTTTTCTAAGAGAAAAGTGGTTACTGGGGTAGGAAGGGGGCTATCGAGCCTAAAGTACTGCTGCTGGTATACCAAACGAGGAAAGAGAAACGAACCAAGTTGTAGGCGCGGGCTGTAACCGGCATCGGTGTTCCTGGCAACGGGCTGGACAACGAACTGGTGGCTTGCAGGTTGCATCAGCGATTATCAGGCTGATACAAACTGAAAAGCGGGGCAGATACTGTCCTGGTTGAATCCGGTTGGTGGACCCTGCAAATTCTTTGCCGTTCTTTTCGCTCCTCCGTCCTGATTTTCCATGTTCTGAACCTATCATTTACTTAATCCCACACAATGCTTTCCCGCCCTCTCCCTCCCGACCCTCGTTCCTCCCTTTACCCCGTCTACCCAAACATACATCCTACACCCACTCATCCTGCTGCCACTCATCCCCTGCCTTTTTATCCACCTTACCGGCAGAGCCCTGGGCTTGCGATGGACCCTACGTCCGTTGACTTCCGCGCATTCTATCCGTATACCCCCAACGAAGTCAAGCATCGAAAAAGGACGACTACCGCCCAGCTCAAGACCTTGGAAACCGTCTTTAAACGCGACACGAAGCCCAATGGTCCCCTACGTGTAGAGCTTGCTACAAAACTTGGCATGACCGCGAGAGGTGTGCAGGTATGTCCTCATCGTTCATTTCAATCGCTATCGTGATCTTAAATTAATCCTGCTATGGCATACAGGTCTGGTTTCAAAATCGGTCCGTTTTGTCGACGTCTGTCAAACATGTTCGGTTGAATACTAACCAAATTTATCTTACAGCCGGGCCAAGGAAAAGATCAAAGCAGTCAAAGCAGGCAAGGGTGGGCCCAACGGAGGCAAGCTAGACCTCTCCGCGAAAGACACATCTCCATCCCTCGAGGACGCGGTGTCTACCCCAGATTCTCCGAAAGAAGCCCATCAAAGCCTCACCGGAACTGAAGACGGCGACTCGTCGTCACAATCATCGAGTCCAGCTATCGCGTCACCCCCACACACCACAAACGAATTTCTTCAGACTTCATGGAACGACTCGGTACCTCCAAATCCCATCGACTCTAACCTCCATGCTTACCGACGAGGCTCCCTGCCTGTTGACGCGTTTCCCCACACACAATACTCGACTAATAGCCCTCCAACGGGTGATACCTTCGATCCTTTCGCAAGAAGGTTATCTGTTGATGCAAGCCTTCAACGTCTGGCGAACAACCCTTATGCACACCTTGCAAGGGCAAAGAATGGTGCCGTCTTCGGCCCCCGCGCAACAGCTCTTGGCCGCCACCGTCAGTTCAACCGTACGCCATACGGACCCCATCCTCAAAGGACGACTTTTAGCAATATGCCATACCGTCTTGATATGCGCAGGGCATCTATGGATTCGCGCGCATTCCGCCTATCTCCTGGTAGTGCAGCATCTCCGTCTCCGTCTCCACTGTCTCCTTACGTACGAGGCTCTTTGCCTGACAACAACTTGTATGCTGTCACTGCTCGAACTGTCTCCTCCCCCATACCTGGCCCTCTCCCTTCTCCCAACTTTTCTTTCGGCGCGGCGAGTACCCCGTCGATGGCATCTGCGAGCTCTGGAGACAGTGAAAGGAACTCACCCGACTCTTTGCAATCGTTCACATTCAGGGGAGAAGAAGCGGATGAAGAGGACAGTACTATTGCGCCATATGACTACCACATGAGATTCGGATCGATCGCCTCGGTTGCAACAAGCGACTCGAGTCTCAACAGTGCATACTATCAAGAGATTGGCGGATGTGCAACTGGTCACGAACGGGGTGGCGACTATGACCATAATGCTAGGCGTGATTCTTGGTAGGTTTCCGTTGCTCTGAATATGTGTGAGGGATTCTTACCCATTCGTGTAGTGCCTCGGGTTTCCTGACGCTCATGTCTGGCCTGGATGTCAATGGAATGTCAGAGCCCATGATCGGCTCTCTTGACCACGGCGCATATGCACACCGAGACGATCTGAACGCCGCAGACATCATCAGGGTAGACAGCAATGGCAACTGTGTAGAGTCTAGCACTTATCCTTCACCAACATCTACGGTATCCCCTGGGATTGGTGGCAGTCCTCATGCACAGAACGCACTTCCATCATCAGTTCCGATCTCTCGATCTAGCGAGCTTGCATTTGCCCTTCAGAGCCAGTCAGACCAGGTATTTCAATTCTATCACTGATTAGCACTTCTCGATCGTTGACCACAACTTGTATCAGATCCAGGGAAAAGGGGTCAACGAGCAGGTCACCTATGGAAATCATCCGGCCCCGGCGATTGTTGAACCGGAGGTTGGACAACCGCAGGATTTCTTCTACGTTCAGGAGGCCAGCGTCTCGCAGCCCTCGGCTACCGGCTCCGATACTTCCTTGGAGTACAGGGACAAATATGAATATGATTTGGACACCTCGGCTGCCCTGCGCGAACAATACGACTCCTCGGCCTCCTCTTATCCAACGGATGGCTATTCCGTGGAAGGAGAAATCGGAATTCATCAACACATATCATTTGACCACCGTGCGCCCGTCTCTGACGTATACAACTCTTATGGGGAAGTCATCAATCCATCCCTGGACTCTCCATTGGAAAATTCCGCCCAAAACGGCGAAACATTTGTGAACTACTAGCCTCTTTTGCTTTCTGGAGCCATATCTCCTGTCCGATCCTTGTTTTATTCTGATTATATCTTTTTTTTTTTTGGTCCAACACCATTTCGCCCCACCTGCTATCTATTGTGTCCACCTATACATTATGACCACACGTATTTACCCCACCATCCTGGCGCGCTTGCTCTGCCCTGCTCTGCCCTCCCCCGTCTGTCTATCCTGTCGTTGCTCTCCATCGCTACTGAAAACTTGTTGATAAACCCCGATCTACCAACACGCAGCACTTTCCTTTGATTCGTCTTGATATTATATGCTCAAGTTATGTACTTTTAATATTCCTGTTGATTTTTTCCTTGCCCAAAAACTTCCAGTGACTCTTTATTCCCCCCCTCCCCATTTTCAATAATACTACACTGTACATACATTTACCATACAAGTCGCGTCACACTATCACGTTGTCCATACGCATATAAACATTTGGAGGCCAAAATAACCGCCTGAAAAAAGAAGAAAAAGAACAACTTCTCTTCCTTTTTCTCGAAACGTACAGCATTCCGGCACGTATCTTGTTCTGGTTCTTAGTCCGCGTCCACGGGATTCCAGCTGATCGCGCCGTCCTTTCCGCGATCTAGAGAATTCAATTTCGCCGTGTCTTCGTCTGCCAGTTCAAAATCGTAGAGATGTGTGTTTGAGACGATGCGAGACGGCGTCGCGCTTTTGGGGAGGGGGACGAAGCTGCGGAAGGGGGTGATAAGGAAAAGTCATGAAACCCACGATAATAAGCCGTACCCTCTTTGCAGCGACCAGCGAAGGAGGATATGGGCCGGATCCCGGTTATACTTTGTAATTTAGATTGATGATGTGAAGATGGAGTATAGTGCGCGTTGCTCATTACCTTGGTGGCCAACCCCTTGATGGTTGGATGATCCATCTTACCTCTAAGAATCGGGCAATACGCCTGTACGATGATTGAATGCTCCTTGCAGTAGTCGACGATAGGGCGGTGTTGGCAGAAAGGATGAATCTGCCACGGCAGTAGCGTGATTATCAGCAGAGGTTGACGGCATCTCCTTCGCCCCCGAAACGGACCTCGAGTTGGTTCACCGACGGCATCTCAAAGCCTGCGTTTCGGATCTCTTCGAGATGCTTTACCCCGCTGTGATTACGGGGGGTAGGTGAGCTGGGGCGGTGAGGTGCGGATAAAAAGGGCACTGCTGACAAGTTGGAGACGCCGACGGTTCTGATCTTGCCGGCCTGTTTTGCTTCTTGCAGAGCCTTGTACGTCGCCAGCCGACGCTCCGTTCCGGCGAAGGGGTCGTGTATGAGGAAGAGGTCGATGTATTCTGCGGATAACGCTGAGCACGGGTTGGACAAGACGCGGAGGGCGCACCGAATCCAAACTTGGAAAGCGACTCGTCGACGCCTTTTAGGGTGCTCTCGTATCCGTGTGATTTTGTAGCGCATTTCGTAGCTTTGAAAGGAGTGCGGTTTGCATGGAGCGGTTTGCTGGGGAGAGGGATTGACGCGTACTTATGAAGACGTCGTGTCTATCTAGCCCGGAGTCTCGAACGGCCGCCCCGACGGCGGCTTCGTTGCGGTATGCCTGAGCAGAGTCGATATGTCTGCGTGTAATTTTGGTTTTTAGGATACCGGATATCCTTGTAAAAACTCGTCGGGCGCACCTGTATCCAGCTTTGAAGGCTTCCAGCACTGATGGCTTGGTGTTATAGTTCTGATAGACACCAAACCCAAGTAGGGGCATGGCATAGCCTATATTTATTGTATTCAACAAGCGTCTCTGTTATGAAGATGACTTTTATAGACCTGTTGAAAGCCTGATTGTTGAATGGAGAGACAGGCTTGACATGAGCGGGAAAAGAGTCGAGACCGGAGTTTGTCCGGGCCGAGGTCAAGTTTGTCTCCCTCCATCATGTCTGTCTACAACTATGTAGACGTCCCAAACTCGAATCTGGTCAGTAGATCCTGTCTAGCTCTCGTTTGATTCCCGTTTATAAACATTCTATCAGATATGTTGCATATGCCGGTATGTTTGTCTCATCGCTGGTTGACGGTTTCAGCCACAATCGTTCTGCCCCAGGACGCCTTTTACAAACCCGACCACGACCCGCACGTGTGCGCATACGTTTTGTAAAGACTGTATCCTCCGCGCCATTGAGCACTCGGCTCAGTGTCCCGTTGACCGTTCGCCGCTGACGGCGAGCGATCTTGCACCCGCGAACCCTATTGTCCGTTCTGTAAGTACAGACCGTCCCTACCCGGAATAGACAGCGAGCTGAATGTTTGCAGCTCGTAGAAGAGCTCGTTGTAGAATGTGTGCACCACGACGAAGGGTGCGAGTATACTTGCCAGCGACAGTTTCTCCCCACACACCTCTCGGAGTCGTGCGCGTACAGACAGGTGACATGCCCTCAAGATATCTGCAATGAAAAGATGCTATACAAGGATATATCGCTACACGTTCATACAGTAGATGATGTAGAAGCTACGCCCGACGACCAGCAGGTATGTCGTTCACCACTCATCACATGCATGCCGGGGCTAATCTACCACGGACCAGGGCAAAACTGAAGAGTCGACAGGCTCAGAAACTCCACCCCACGAGTCCTCCACGGAATCAGCCGTATCCACTTTTCAGGGGCATGACGACACCACCCCGCACGTTGCCCCATGCGGCCAGCCCCCAGATGCCAGCCGCGTCGCCGCACTCACGGAGCAGAACATCCTTCTGCGGCAAAAGGTTGACAGCCTGGAGGGAATGATGGAGGTGCTGAAGCGCGAGATGGGGGCCATCAAGGGCGCGTTGGGGCCCTGGTTCCGCGCTGCCGAGGGCAGTGGGAGGGCGAACGGTGATGGCAGGTACTATTCGACGGACATGCCGCCTCGGATGCAGCCCCTGAGCGCGTCGACGTCGACTTTGGGTGCCACCGGGGGCGCCGAGATGGCGCCAGGGCCGACTATGGTGCCGGAGTATCCGTACTCGTACCCGCCTGCGTATTCGATGCCTGGGGACCCGCTGGCGGCGTATTTCCCGTCAGAGGCCGAGGAGACGGAGGGGTTCCAGGGGGTGCGTCGCGGGGGTGGGGCGACGACGGCGGTGAACACGCTTGGACGTGGACACCGGTCGTCGTCGAGTGTAAGCATCGGCGACGGGCACCATGGGTTTAGCCCCCCACACCACCTGCATGCGAGCACGGTGCCTGCGATCGCGCCGCTGAACCTGAGCACGACGCTGGAGGGGACGCTGCACGGGCTGCGGGAGAGCGTGGTGGCCCTGGCAGGGAGTATGGACTCTATGGGGCGGAGGCACGAGATTGGGCTGACGAATGAGACGATGCGGATGGGGGAGGAGCTGGGGGGGCTGAGGGCTGGGGTTCACGGATTGAGAATGCAGGTGTGTGATTTACTGCTTATGATATTGGGTGCTGACGATGGACAGGTACATGCGATCATGATGGACCGGAATGCGCAGATCACGGGACGAGACGGGGTGGGAGAGGGCGGGGGAGGCGGGGGAGGAGGGCCATGGATGCCACCGCCGCCAGCGCGGATGTATTATACACAGTCTACGAAATTATAGACGAGAGATTAGATTGTATGTAACGGTGATGGCCGGAATTCATGTACAAGGGTCATAGCCGCTAAGGATTGAAGCAAAATGTATGGGTCTAAAAATAGGATACATGATGCATAAACTATCGAGGTCTAGCGGCCCAGGCGTCGTCGAGACGGTCGAGCATGGCCTGAACCTCTCTGACGGCGTCCTTGCGGTCTCTGCGGACGACATCCCAGGCAGGCTCGGGGGCGATTGCGTCGAGGCGGAGAAGGGACTGGAGGAGGAGCTCGCCGAGGCGGAGGTGCTCCTTTGTGTCGGTAGGGTTCTGGAGAAAGAGGGTGAGGGGGGGAAGGAGGGAGGTGCGGACCTGGGCGAGTTCTGCGTGGATGGTGGTGAGGGTGGATTGCTCTGATGTGTGGTGGGGGGCGGAGGAGGGTTGGATGGGAGGGTCGTTTGTGCCGATGAGGGCAATGACGGAGTTTTTGTGGAGCCCATAGGCAGAGACTGGGTGCATGAGTGTGGAGTGGAGAAGGAATGGGAGAGGGGGACGTACTGGGGGCGCTGTCGTCTCTCATGATGGCGCCAGCATGGATGAGCTTGAAGGCATCTCGTGGGAGATGGGTGTAGTCTGCGAGGGAGTCGCGGATGGCGGAGAGGGGCGTGTCGTGTGGGGGGAGATCAAAGGAGATCCTGGGGGGAGCAGGGGGTTA
>CEMJ01390173.1:39070-60978 GCA_900068955.1 Clitocybe nebularis | reverse complement strand
GCCTCACGGGCAAACGTATATCGTAGGTATACTAATACAGGTATTACAAGCCTTAGGACATAAGAGAAATATTAGCCTAAGTACTTGTTCGGTAGATGTCGAACTCCAAGATGCGTCTCGTCCCAATCAAAGTATGCCGATGTAGAAATAAACAAATGTAGTTGGGCTAAGTCCTGAAAAATGTGTATCTAGTGTTATGCGCACCAGTGGTAGAAAGCGTCACCCCTAGGTGACAGGAGGGGTTTTTTTTTTGTAATGGTTCATGCTAAAAATAGCCACGGGCATGGGGGGTGCTATGATGAATAACGATGTTGCGACGTTGGGGTCTCGATGTCCCGGTCGATGTTGTCTACCCCCTTCGGGTGGGAATGCATGTCGTCATCTGCTGACTCGGCGCGCGACTGATGGCTGTCCATAGGGTCTAATGTTTTAGATAACCCCGTTCCAAGTCCATCGTTCAACGTATATGTTTCTCTTGTAGTTGCGCCGGTACGGCCCATAGGTCGTTGCCTGAAGGCAAGTGGAAGAGTACGGTTACCCATAAGTCCGCCTGTACGTAGGGTWGGGAGTTCTGCATCTATGATACCAAAYCGGATGTTACGRAAAACAAGACATGCCATGGCGTTCATGAGTGCTACGTTTGGGATGGTGAACATAGCGTGATATACGGGAGGTACGCTGGGTGTAAGGATCATCACAAGTGTTAAGATATTGCTCCCGACGGTGATGCTAGGAGACGTTAGCACTTAAGAAGTCGGCAGGCGAAAGGGGAAATCTCACGCATAATATTGCTGACCACTCTGCAGAACAGCTTGAGAAAGCGCCGGGAGCCTCCTTCGGCCAAAGAAGGATTTCACATGTTCATTGAATGTATCCTCATAGGTTATGGTTGTGATGACGCGCCATGAGATAGCAAACAGCACTAGTGCATCGTTAACGCTGGATATGATGATGCCCGCAGAGGCGTAGGGCTTAACGGCGGTGTTGATGCAGTATTGGGTCGTCCCTATGTGTCCTCCTTGGATAGAAAAGGGTACGGTTACAGTTCCTCCAAGAACGGAAAACCACATGAACGTGAAAAATGCTATGATGTACTTCTGCTGCTCGAAAATGGCGCGAACTCGAAGGAAGAATAGAAAGGATGTTGACGATACGGCAGCAACGAAACACCACCCGAGAGCCACTTGCAGCCCTTGGCAGGATGGCACGGGGGCGACTGATACGGTGGATCTGTACAATGATTATCAAGAGATAACTTTAGGAGGCTCACCTTGAAAAATGGTGCTTGTTAAGAGATAGGCTAGAGCAGAAGTTCTGAAATTGGCACTCGATTTAGCCCCTAACGAAACGATGCCCCACTCCAACGAACCTCGAAAAAAAATAAACGAAAGTGGGTAGACTGAACCTCTGCTTGAACAAGAGCCTGTACTCTTCGGGAACATGAGTTAGGATGTCCCACACGAATGCCTGCCGCAAGGATATGTAAGATCGTAATATTCCCTTTAAGTGATGGCATATTAAATACCCCCAACGTTGCCACATACAAATATCGCGAAACTTCATATTGCTGAGCTACATCCTTTGGTAGGAATGCCAGAGGAGTCTCTGGGTTGAGCAAAACGGACATAAGTGAGGGCAAAAGAGGCTACTTGGAGGATGCATATGGTCCCATTAATGGGGCCGGAGTTGTACCTTCAGCCGATGAGAAGTTGATGCATGACTTATAATTGTGGATCACTAGGCTCTTATTGGGGTTGGGCTCGGCCGGGGTTTCAGTTTGGCCGAATGGATTGTCTGTTGCTTATGGAGTTATGACTCCATATTTTTTTCAGGGCCGATGGTTCGTGAGATAAGCTCATTGCGTACTTACAATTTTTTGGAGTGTGTTTGCATGGCTTTCGAATGTCGACTTCTTGGTGCCAAGTATACTGATGAAAAAGAAAGGAGGCAGAAAGTACGATGATCAATTGATTGCTCAAGATTGTGTCATCATGAAGCCAGAGTCCGGGAGTGTCCTGTCAGCTATATATAGTTGGACTATTAACACGTTTATAGGAATATTTGGAGTGGCGTGGGCCTTCTCTAGCCTAGCTACGTACGTGTAGATCGTCATTGGAAGTAAAAGGGTGTCCTGGGAAATGTGCCATAGGTCCTGGTTTAGTCCAGCATGGCCAATCAATCGCACATCCGGCTTCGAATAATCGACCAAAGAGCGTGTCCACGAGCGTTCCGACCATCGAGGAAGATTCAGGTGTTTCCCCAATCGAGCCTAAGTCAAGCAATAATTGGCTATTGACAAAAAGAGAATTGCGCGCATCTTTAATATGCATAAAACGGCTAGGAACGGAGGTCCAATAGTTGGAAGATTCCACCAAAGAAGCTTCCATGATTTCGCCCAGATAGGAAGAGACTACCGGGATTCTTGGAGGCTGTGGGTTTGGTTCCCAGGTGGACAAGATGGTTGTACGGGTGAACGAACTTGCTTCTGTAAAAATTCCAGGACCTAATTCCCCCTGAAGTCGCTCAAAGGCTTCTGGTGAACCCCTCAAACAGCTCGCCTCGTTTCCATAATCACCAATGATCTGCATCTCACTAGGTCCGAACGCGAGGAGGGATTCCTCAAGAATACTCTGCGAACATCGCGCGATATGCGATACCACATCAGAGTCGATCGAAAGATTAGACAGCACTGAAAACAGCGTGGCAAGATCGAAAACGCCAGCAAAGCAGGCAGCGACATATTCACCGACCCCTTCGCCACCAACGCCCGATATCTTACATCCGAGTGCCTCAAGAACGTTTGCCATAGCTAGCTGCTTCGCAAATAGTTCCAATCTGGGTGAGCACCCCATTTGAAAACATCGGTCAATTGTGTCCTTGTAGACAGGATGTTGCACAAAGTCTTCCATAGGAAACTCTCTCCCCTGGTGCGGCAACGGGAACCAAAGCGAGATTGTCGGATTACGAACTGTGCGTGCTGGTGGCACTTCATCAAGTGCCAATGATAGACCTTTGATCAGATCCCTCCAGCTTTTGACAGCCCATGCTCTTCTATAGGGGAAATGGTCACGCCCAAGTTGCGTCGTCCGACAGACGTCGCCAAGCGGTGTCTGCTTGCATGGCACTGAACAGGAATATCGTAGGAACAATTTGATAGAAATGTTGATAGCTTCCTGTGATGTGCCCGAAAGAAGGAATAACCCAGGCTGATCCGTTTCAATCGTCGGTGGCTCGACATGTGGTTCTTCTAGTACCATGTGTGATAACGTTCCGGACAGCCCAAACGACGATATGCCAATGAGGCGAGGTCCCTCGTGCCTTGAAAAAGCGAGGGCAGAACGTGGGAAGACGATTTTGGACGGAAAAACGTCTAACTCAGGATTGACGTTTTCGAGATTTGGTTGTGGAGGGATAACATTGTACTTAAAGCACTGGATGGCTTTCAGGACACCTGTGAGCCCTGCACATTCTTCCGTATGGCCTACCACTGCTTTCGCAGCGCCAACAACTAGAGCTCTGGATCTTTTACCACCATAGACACGATTGATAGCGGCAATCTCTATTGAGTCTCCGACGGGAGTACCGGTCCCATGAGCTGAGATGTAATGTGAGAATAATATAATCGCGATGGTGAATTATGCAGCTACCTTCAAAATAAGAGATATCGTCGGGCACGCATCCCGCCTTCCTAAGGGCTGCTTCAAGAACCTTGGCTTGGGCAATTGAATTAGGGGCTAAGAAATTGAGCCCTCGTCCATCCTGACCAATAGCCGTCCCCCGGATCCTGGCGTACGCAGGAGTTGTCACGTCCCCCTCTCTTCTGATCACTATGGCAACGGCGCCTTCGCTTGGGAGGAACCCATCTGCTTTGGTTGAGAATGTGGCACAACGTCCGGACGGAGATCCTATTCCTGACCGTTGGCGGAAAATAGTTCCAGCTGGGGCAAAATAAGCAGTGGAAGCAATGATAATCGCTGCTTCGCAATCTCCATTCTGAATTGCCAAGCAAGCTAGGGTATAATATTAGATTCGTATGTGATATAAGAATCATCTGAGATGGGCGAACCTTGATGAATAGCAACAGAAGAACTCGAGCAAGCTGTCTTAATCTCTACAGAAGGCCCCGCAAGATCTAAATGGTAGGCCAAACGCGAGCCAGCCCCGTCATCTATCAAGCTTGTCATAAAGCGGGCATACTCTGCAGGTTTTGAGCGACGGTCGATTACTCTTGACGAAATTACGATTTACCTGGAACACCCAGTTTCTGAACCTGCCTTTCCCTCCAACCTGAATCGTTGACGGATGTGAAAACACCCCAAGACTTTCCAGCCAAACTTGAGGGAGCAACACCAGCATCTTCAAGGGCGGCGTAGCCCACCTTCATAGCCAAGCGTACATTGGGAGGCATGGCCCCTGCCTCACCCAGTGAAAGACGGAAGAACGATGCAAAGGACGAAACATCATTGATCACGCTATCGTCGAGCCATGCAATAGGCAGTGTAGCTTCTTCAGCTTCAGCATCCCAGCGGGATATAGGCGCTGGGCGAGCAATCGTAGAAGCATGTGGCTCGGGGGAGAGGAGAACCGACCATAAATCTTCCAAGGACGATATACCCCCGGGATAGAGACAAGCAGCCCCAGCGATGACGAGGTTATGGTCCGTATCCCTTTTTTCTACTGGAGGTGGGGAAATCTTCACGGTTTCAAGCTCAAGATTTGGCGGGTCGGCGGAAGATTCCGAAACGAGTTGGCACAATTCGGTGATACTTCGAGCGTTATACAGCTGGGCTTGGGTGATTTGAACATGGAGCCTATCTCGAATCATGCCGGCGAGGCGCACAGAGGAAAGCGAAGTCATAGGAACTTCTGCAGCTGTAAATGCGGGGTCCCGAACGTCGGCAATGTCGATGCTGAATATTTCGGCAATGATGCCCTCCATTGTTTCTCGTAGACCCGGCGGAACGTAAACTTTAGGCCGATTGGAGGGCTGCACTGGGGAAGGCGACTGCGGAAGAGGAAGCTGAGAAAGATTTCGTCTCCGACTGGCAGGCCATGTTCCTCCGTTCTCCCCTAGCAACACTTTCAACTGCCTGCGATGTAACGTGAGCTTCGATGTCAGAGGGAGGGAGTCGACGATGATGATGTTGTCGCGTTGGATACGGTGTTCGTACGGAAAGCTGCTGTTCAAATGCATGATGGTGCGCACTATCGCCTCAAGCGATACTCGAGGCGAGGGTTCAATAAGCGCAACGATTCCATCTTGTTTGGCTGTCGTCACGATGGCTGACCGTAAAATTTCTGCTTGGGCATCGAGAGTACGTTCTAGACCTATCGCATCCAGCTTGATTCCTGAGCTAAGTATGACCATGTCATCGAGCCGTCCGATGTACTGAATTCCTTATATTTTGTTACGTGGTGAGAGTCTACGTATGCGATAAGGGTCTACGCACTCACCTGACATGTGGGGAATATGTTCGAAATTGGGCAAGGTTTGGCCACATACAATAGTATGGCCTGAAAAATTAGGGCCTTGACTGTAAAGATCTTGAGTCCTATAGGTCGTGATATCGTTTTCAGCGTCATAGTGAAAGCTGTCGCTTTGCGGGAACTCGTAGCTCTTAGGAAGATTCTAGATACCAGAAGCATTATCAGAATAGTGAAGCATAGCATAACTAAGGAGGAAGATATACCTTTCCTAGAACAATGAGTTCCCCAAAGGCATCGCACTCATTCTCCCTTTCGATTACTCCATATAAACCAGGAACTAGTTCGAACCCGCTTTCACCTCTCCAGAATTTTCTGGTACAAGCAAGTCCTACGAGCTCAGTGGCACCTATCATGTCGGCGTATTTTATCCCATGGCCCAAAGCCCAAGAAGAAAGATGTCCCGGGCTGGGCGCGCCGCCTGCGCACAATGAAGCGAGCGACTGGAGGCATTGCAGCTGGGAAGACGTGACATGTTGATACACGCTAGCAAGGATTGTTGGGACAACACAAAATGAATCCACTGGTTGGTGGTACTCAAGTGAGGAAAGGAGTTGCTGGGATAGAGGAGTATTGGATGATATGTTAGGCGATGACACTAGAGAGTCGTGAAATATGTAAGCTCCACCACTTCGCAAAACTATGCCCCTTAGTAGTGGATTAGATAAATTAATCGTGCCAGTAAATGATCACTTACAGGTACGAAAAATTTAACTCGTAGCAATGACTTAGAGGAAGCCAGCCTAGGTGCCGCTTCGGAAGGCTGATGTACTCAGGTCCACCGAGTCCCTCAACCGATTTCCAGCTCGCGGCCAACAGCGCGGCGTGAGTATATGTTACACACTTTAGGGTTGCTGCATTGACGGCTGAACTAGTGAATAAGATACTCGCAGGGGTCGTGGGGGTTGGAGGATGGAATGTGGGATAATCCAATAAAGAATCACGGGTTGAACGGAGCCAATCTCGACATGCGATGATGGAGCTCTGGATGGATTTTATGGAGAGTTGAGGTGGGTGTGGTATCAGAGATTCGAATGTGGCAATCGTTATCGGACTGTGTTGTCGTTCCAATTGGGGGGCCAGTTTAGGAAGTAGACTTTCAGAAACAAGAACGAGGTCAATAGAGGTCAATTCGAGCATCGACAACCATAACTTTGGATCGGAACTGGCGCTGAGATGGACAGCCGTCGCCGATAGTGACCACAACGACCAAAAGATAAGGGGTACAAGTGGCGTATTGCTTGATATGAGTGCGACCCTCCCATTGGGTTGGGAGAGTGCGGAACACAAGCCGAGGAGTTTATTTGGAATCAGCCGCGTTGATAAGTGATGTACATCGCGATAGGACAGGAAGATGTTGGCTGTCGAGCTCAAGAACTCGGCATCAGGATTTCGGCGAGAGTGATCAGACAGAACGTCCAGGACGGTTTGAAACGCACGACTGTCCGAGTTAGTAATCAACATTGCGAGAATGTGCGATTACAACAATGGCAAAGAGCCCTTTGCTCTGATAAGACTCCTTAAATCCCCACCCGAGACCGCAGTGTGGACAATATAGCCCTGCGGCCCAAAGCAGCACAGCTCCTGCCCGCCCCCCGAAGTTTGCCGTGACAAGTCAAACACCACAAGAGACGTCCGAGGAGGGGTGCTTCTGACTAATCCACGAGTGTGAATTGTCGATTCATTGGTTCCACGATTGATGCCTATGATTAGGATTCTGATTAGTTATGCCCCCGAGTAGCGGTCGGAGCTGACTTCGTCATAATAAAGCCCTTGTGCTTGGCTAACCATGCAGGAGTAGGCTAAAGAATCAGAAACCTGAGTATTCGAGAAGCGTACATGAGTCGGAATTATCCGGTTTATATTTACACTTATTGATCAATAACCTTGACCAACATCTGTTTTTTCAGGAATGATGATCCTAACAACAACTCGAAAGATGAAGCCAAGTATGCACCACGATTCTTTATCTTCATGCACTAATTCTAAGACTGCCAAGTAAACACAGACCACGACGGTTAGGTGGGAAACTTGCCTACACATGTAAAAAGCGCCGAGCGGCATCTGCGGAGAACTCGTCAGATGACTCAGATGTGCAGACAATAGACGTCTTTCCAAGCAAGCAATATGGAGAAATAACACGCTCGGCTGTTGAAACGATGATGCTGGTGCTATGAAGCCTCAGTTGAAGTTTGAACACAGGTTTCCAAGCCGCAGCAGCCGCCCACGCCTGACTGGTTGTCCCCCAGAACTGTTGAAGTACCAAGGCTCAGCTTAACAGGCAGACGATCGAACCCCCAATGGAAACCCACGTGTCAGCGCCGTGAGTGGTAAGCCCGGAACCTGGCGGAGCCCATCATCCCGGAATCTGATTCATTCCAGCAATAGTTCCACCTATGGCCTGTGTTGGCATGCGTTTGAATCTAGAACCCTATACGTCCAATCCGAGTGAGAATCGAGATGCCCAAACCCCACCTACGTGTTGTAAATGGCACTGCTTCTCTCTGCATTTATACCCTAGAATCGAGCTATTGCGTTAATCTTTCTAAAAATCTCCCCCTAGAATGGTGCATCATCATATTCCCGCCTCTGATTCCCGGGTTATCATAATGCCACACCCTCCCCGTTGGCAGAATGCTAGATCAAGTCGGCGGTCAAATGATATAGGCGATATCCCAAAAAACCGATCATTCGAGGACGAAAACACAAACAACAAAAGACAACGGCGCGATTCCAGCTGGCCACGACGTAATAGTCCCCCCCCAGGTATAACACAACACAAAGGACCGTCAATAATCGAATGGGCAAGTTCAAGTATGGCCACACCTATTGCCGTTGCACAGCATCAGCAAGAAGAGAGGTTCATGAATGGCATAGAAGTACGCCTCACAAGGCCAGAAGAGCAAGGTGCGACTACTGGCCTGACGTCGGCAACAAGCTCCGTGTCAAATGGTGCTTTTAGCACTCTCCCTCAACAGGGTTCGTCCACCTTTTCTCCGTCAGCGCCACACCTAACCCCACCGTAGAATGTGACTCATCCAGTTCAAGTGTCAACATGGGCAGTGAAGCTAGTACTAGCGCAACAGAATGTCAGACTCTTCAAATCATCTCGCTCATCAATAGACTTAAATTCATTCGATCCAGGCCCTGATGTTGAATATGCAACCTCTCTAGCTTTGACTCATGGGGGTTCTTCAGACCCACAAACGGGCACATTCACTACGCGAGTCGCTTCTATGTCACAAAAATCAGACGTACCAGCTCATGCAGGACCTCGCATGCCATGTCACTCTCATCCTAGAACGTCCGTGCGAAATAGTAAGTTACATGATACCATAATTCCAAGTGTCGGTATTAATTTTCGGTCGCCTGCTTCCTAGCCGGAGAGCTATCAATTGGTGACGAGCAACCCAAATCAAGAATGGTGGAGGGTTATACCTTTAACATCAATCTCGGTAGGCCTCCGCTAATCCTGTCTAAAAAGTCCCACGCCTGATCGAATCTTTCATTGACGCGACTGTTTAGGGCACTTCCGTCCTCCACGTCAAGAACAAAAAGACTGTTTTGGTGTAGGCGCACCAGTAGAAGCCAGAGCCGGCCCGAATCCACCGGGAAATTCCTCCACGACTCTTACTGAAGGAGTATCATCTGACCTCGTATCTTATCTTCTGCCTTCTTATATCCTCGCATTCTCGGCTATCGACCACGACTCCCTTAAATCGCAGATACACAAGGTTTGTATCTGGGCCAGGAGGACTCACTGTTCGATCGCGAACTTGGCAAGCATACTTGCTCTGATTACCAGGACCAAGAGCCGCGTACGCCGTGCGCTTCTCGTGAGCAGTCTTGAGGATATTGAAAATATCGAACTCCGCGGTGAAGAGAGGTTATCATCGCCACCCGACCCCACCCCCCATCCTCCACCCTTTAACCCAATAGACACGACGAAGATGAAGCGCTTTTTGGCAGTTGACGATTTTTACGCAGAGCACAGTAGTGGTCACATCACCCTCCAAATCAAATCTTTGATCGAAAATAACAAGCTTTTGGAAGCTGCTGGTGTGCTTTTCGAACGGGGCCACACACTCCATTTTCAAGAGATCTACCCTCCGGAAAACATACCTCCCGAAATTCTCTCCAATTTTCACACCTCCTTTGCCGCCTTCGCAGTTGAGGACGGAACGGAGGTTGACGGACAAGAATCCTCACCCTTACACCTAGGCCTTGACCCCCTCCCCGACTCTTCCCAAGTAGTTCCGGCTCTTGAACCGACACTGCCTCCTTCCCGTTCCGATCCCCCAGTATCACAAGATACCAATGTCGAATCACATGTGCTACAAGCGCTTGCAAATATCCTCCCCTCCAGTGACCAAGCATTTTCTCACCATACCAATATCTTCGAAGCTGGCATAGACTCCTTCAACATCATCGAACTGGCACACAACCTATCTCGTACCGCCGGGAAGGCTGTGACGTCAGTTGACCTTTATCGCCTCTTGACGGTCGGGGAAATTTCACGGTGGCTGGGTGGAAGCTATGAGCAAACGGCGTGTACATCGGAATTTTCGACCCAAAAAGAGGTGGATGAGTGGATAGCGGAGTACGGCTCTCCTTTTCCGACATCACAATTAACAGTGCGACCGCCTAGAGATATCACTACGCAGACCATTCTCCTCACGGGAGGGAATGGAATGCTCGGATCTCAAACGCTCAGTCGCCTGCTTATGAAGGATTCATGTCGTGTATTCTGCCTTGTTCGGGGGGATGCATGGCAACGGCTAGTCTTTGCTTTCGATAGATACGGACTTGACAGCTCTCTGCTCCTTCCTGCGAAAGAGGAGAAAAGACTTTTTGTTTTCAGTACATCTGACTTGAGTGACCGGAACCTTGGTTGTACGCAACAGGAGTACCTCAACTTATCGCAGTCGGTAACTGAGATCATCCATTGCGCCTGGAGGTTAGATTTTAACCTGCCACTGGAAGGGTTCCGCTCTTCCGTGCAAGGCACCCGAAATCTTGCCGAGCTATGTGCAATATCCCGCAATCACATCCGATTTCATTTTATCTCATCATTCAGCACGACTTGTGGATATCCAGAATCTTCCGTTCCTGAAGTGGCCCTGGAGCCCCGATTGGAATATGCTCTTCCTCAGGCAAGAATTCACATGAAGGGTAGCAATTTATCCTGACCCTAGCTTTTGTTTTTCCCAGGGATACGCAATTTCGAAGCTAGTAGCAGAACACAGTCTTTATACTTTGCTACAATGCAACCCGTCCTCCTATGACCTCAACGTTATCAGGATAGGTCAGATTTCGGGACACTCTTCTACAGGCTACTGGACCCAAGATGAGATGATTCCGATGATCATAGCCTCCATGCCAGTCCTAAAGGCCGCTCCCGATTGCCTTCCTGACGTAGCCTGGATTCCCTCCGATGTATGTGCAGATACACTCTTCGATATTGTCATGTCCACCGTTCATGAGCGGGTTGTCGTCCACAATGTTGCCAATCCTGCAATCGTACCGTGGGTGTCGGTGGCTAATAAAATAGGTCTAATAGCAGGTTTGGATACAACAACAATCGTGCCTTTGCGGGAGTACGTTGCATTGATGGAAGGTGCTGTGCAGAAGACGCCGATATTACGACTTCTACCTTACTTTCAGCAATGTCTGACGAACGGTGGTCTCCCAAGTCGTTATTGCCCTTTGGATGTCGAGAGCACTCTTTTTAAGAGTAAATCACTCGCACAGTGTCCACCAGTCGATACCAATACTCTGGAAGTCCTTGTTAGATCAATATTTGACGCCCAAAACAGGACTTCAACGCCTCCTGCGATGGTGTTTGGGTCGTGGACGGGCTATAATGAATCAATGATGACCGAAAAGCACCTCGAGGTTCGAACAAGAATAAATAGCATCGCAGATGAGGCAAAGA
This sequence comes from Clitocybe nebularis, assembly GCA_900068955.1. Lineage (NCBI taxonomy): Eukaryota > Fungi > Basidiomycota > Agaricomycetes > Agaricales > Clitocybaceae > Clitocybe > Clitocybe nebularis. The sequence continues at coordinate 49,559 of CEMJ01390173.1, read as the reverse complement.
TTGATCTCCATTACACGACATCCGAGTAGGTTTCATCAGTCGGACACTTTAAGATATATAACTCAGCATTCTGCTTCTTAGCGATGTCCTCCAGCGCCAACTAGATACATTCTCGATCCAACTGGCAGAATTCTACGAATGTACGACTCGACAAGTACGTCCAAGTGTAGTTCTCGGCTATTCTTTTGGAGAATTCGCAGCGTCCGTAGCTGCCGGGGTTCTTTCAGAAGCATCTGCTGTCCGTATCATAGTTGAGAGAGCGATGGCACTGAAGAATATTACTGGCAGCATGCTCAGTGTCTTCGCCCCACTGTCTACGGTCCGCCGACATCTGGCGACCATTGTAAGGCCGCCTGATATCGCTATCACTGCGGGGCCTGCACTGATAATCTTATCGGGAAAAGAAGAAGATATTGAGAAAGCACGAGACAAGTTCAGAGTATCAGGTGTCAAGTTCAGAAACGTCAATACAACTGTCCCATTCCATTCTGCGGAGATGGAAATTCCCTCGCGAAATCTAGGGCTCTCCCCGTTTACCTGCGAAACACCCCATTGCGCATATGTTTCTGGGGTTACGGGAACAGCGGTGTCCGGAAACCGTCTCGGGCCAAACTATTGGGCAAGACATATGCGATTACCGGGTCGATTCCAAGAAGGGTTAGAATACATCCGAAGGAACTTCAGAGAAGCAACGTTGTTGGACATGGGTCCTGGCACTGCGCTCGCCAAGATGACGAGTAATTATGGATGGAGGGATGCACGGATGGTAGCAGCGGACGACTATATCTGAGATCTTCCGCGCGCTACCACTTCCTATCCGTATAACACGTCTCAAGTGGCGTATTTGCTGATGCATATCTCTATCGAAGTATGAACAGGGATCTTGATTCTTCCCGTTGGACATGCACCAGATAGATAAAGCTCTTTGATGGCGAAACTCAGATGCAGTAATGTCGTAGGATGGGACACTTGTATATACTTTTTGCATGAAACACTTTCCAATAACAAGCACCCCCTCGCACCCTCTCCTCGAGTTCATATGATACACCGAACAGCTGAGAAACATGCCTGCCAGTCGACACGATCTTCGGTTAGCCTCTTCCTTGTGGGAGAAGATATTACATTCCGCAGCCACCTGCCATATCCGACCCCAAGTCCTATCGTAATTGATAGTTTTGGTGTTATTGTGGACGTCGGGCGTTCTTCGGTGCTCCTTGATACTCCCCTATCTTACCAGGTGGGAGGAGGTAAGCTTTGCTCTTTCAGATAAGCTATATGAGGTTCAGATGCGATGCTACAGGATGACGCGTGTGAGAGAATTGTGCTATACTTAAGATCGTTCTTCCCATGTTGCTGATATTTTAGTCGGCAGCTGTCACCCTTGGGTCCTGCCGGATTTTATATCTATAATATTAAGAACGGTGCCCTGACAAGGATTCAGCAGAACACACGAACCAGAATGCCCATGTGCTAGCTGGACATAGTTTGTACCGGTGATGCCGATCAACATCTCAAATTTTTGTCCGCCGCATTATGATCCAAATGTTCCAGAACGGACCCCGTACAAATAGAGGATACCGATCATCGAGGGGGTACGTGTAGTGGATTGGCGCCGCGGGAATCATTAGCTAACAAAAGGACGTGAATGAGCGTAATGAGCGCTGCAATAAAAATTGCAAGCTTGGCCGCAGAGCGTTCAACCACAAGCGGGCAGATAAAGAACGCTTGGATCGCGCTTTACCCGGATGGCCAACCAACCTTACAACCTCCGATAACGGTATCCAATAAGGATGGTCTCGCAGCTTTCCAGAAACAGAACTTGAGAACAAGATCGTGCGGCAAAGCTGGATGGCCGCATCGAGCCGGACAGTCATTAATCACGACAGATATTTGTAAAACCCAAGCCTGCATCCATGCAAAGTCAAGCCCCCCGCTTTACCCCCCGCTATAGGGGAGCCATATGTAAAATCAAATCACCCGGATTAAACCTCGCGTTGGCGCTATCCGGGGTGGCACGGGGCAACCATGCTCCAACCTGCATTGTATATTCGCCGGTGTTCGCACTACTGTCATGATGTTTATGAAATGTTAAACAAGATGTCACTTTGGTCATACAATCGATCTTAGTACCCATCTTCGTACCACGATAAAATCTAAGGCTGATAAATGTACGGGCCAATGGTATTGGGTCGGTACTAGAGGTATCCGGACGAAAATAAGCGCTCGTGGTGTACTTGCTTCGGAGTCCTTGCGGAATCCAATTAGTGTATATAGATAGATTGAATTATCCTTAATGGGCATGAGGAACACCCGCCGAAAATTGGGAAGTAGAAACACCCCAAACCAGAACGCCGTTACGAGCCCAAATCGATTGATTAAGCATTGACCAAACATGCAAATCAGAAGTTCTACGATAGTATGTACAGTTTCCTCCGTCTTGACCCACCTAGACCATACTTCCTTGTGTGCCGAGCCAGTTCCCTACCAAATGAACAAAACTCCGCCATATTCTGTCGCAACTAATAGTCTACTAAAGGAGGTGGGCAGTTTCTGCAGACATCTGTCACTAATTTTGGTAGGCTGATCACAATTCTTCCAAATGTGTACACTCTTTTATAGACTATGCAACTAAATGTGAAATCATTATCTTTGTCAATCAGCCGAATAATGTGCTATTGCATTGAGTAGGAGAGTATAGCAAACGGCACGATCAACTCATTTTTTACACGCATGCCCTGGGGCTATCGCTAATCCTTCGACGGTACAGCAGCAGATCTCAATAATTTCTGCACTTGTGGACTCGAGGTCGTTCTTGCAGGTTTTGGCTGTCAAATACACCTGCAGGAGTCGCGGGAAAGGAAGTCAACACCTATTTCATCTCTTCCATTCAAATCATAATACAGCACTGATGATAGAAATTCTGCCTGGAACCATCCATGTCTCTTTATAACAGCACACGCCCGAGGGTATTCATCGACTAGTTTGGATGAAGATATAGAGGCAACTGTAGCTTGGGGGTCTGATGCATAATTGCCGTTCACTGACATGGATTACATAAACGGTCACGCGACCTTAGAATTCGAAGCTAGGTTGAGATTCCCTTCCTTTCCAGTACTGCCTCCTGACGCTAGGCTTGGTAGGCCAATTCTGTTGATTGACATGGATATGGCCTAATCGACGTGATCACAACTAAACATAATAACTGGGCTCGGGGTTGCTATCGGGGTTCTCGAAGTGATGCCAGAAGGGGGTTGCTTCAAAACCAAGCGTAAATCTGGCACAGGACGCGTCAGCAGCTGAGAAGTGACGGTGCGTGGTCGTGCTCACAAGAAAGGTAGCTAGAACTAAACATGTGAGGTGCCATCTAGTTAACCCACTTCTGCCAAGGGCACTTGACTCCTGTAAGACCTTGCAATGGCTCTAGTAACCGGTTTACAAGATAGAGAAACAAAAGCCCCCACTCAACAGCGCCTCAAAGATGTCGTTCTATTTTGGTCCGCTAAATTGTCACTGCAAATTCTTCAAATGTTCGTAACCGAATGTTACGGTCCGTCAATCGTCGCGAAAATCTCTTGCCGATGTTTCCGGTCCGACTTAGGGGTTTCTATCCCCCCGCATCGGTCTCCTTTTCACGTATGAAACCACCGACTCACCGCATATCGTTGGGGGGTCGTCGTGTTTAGAGGGTACATCCTGGGTTATTGTCACGGAACTGTAGGTCATGATTATAGACTGATTTCGAAGTTCGATGGCAGATTTATCCGACTGTCATTCTTCGCAGCCTTATGGGTATTGATTGGCCTTGTCTTTGATCAGCCTCCCTGCCCCCCTAAAGCAAGATTGCGAGGGACGAAGGCGAATTTATCACGCGGACCCTGTTTTGCGCAAGATCCACAATCTCATTCCATTCCGTTTCATTGCCGATGTGGCTGGGAAGACCTCATGACACTTTATGCTTGTTCCCGCCTTTAGAATAGACACGTTTGCACAATATACATGGGTGTATGAGTGCACGAGCAGTCTTGGGTTGCATGTCCCGAAATCAAATAACGGATCGTTTATTCTTTCGTCCATGATTCTTCCGTCAGAAGATCCCCAGTCAGGGTCTGGCTAGAATTTAGCTTTTCCTGATTTAACCCGCGTGCACGTTATCTTAAAATAAAGACACAGGAGTGGTTGCGTAAGCCAGTGAACCCGGATGTTGTGGAATCCATTGCCAAGGTGCCAAGCTGAAAATACCCACAACATACCGAGTTATACGGGCCAATGGTGCGATTAGATCGAGAATCTAAGCACGACCCGCTGCGGGGCAAGATGTAGTTAGGCTTCGAGCCTTAAATCATAACGAAACCCCAGCGTTAAAAGTGGTTCTTTTGGTTCGTTCCGTTCGATCACCCATGTGAACGGGGTGGGACGGGCAAGAATTGACCGATGTCTGACATAGAAGCACCCCCAGAAACCATAACGTACACAAGGAAGTGGGTCTGTCCCCTTCAAGCCTAGAAAGGCCCCCAAAAAAGAATCTTGGTCGTACATGTGTCAAGCTTGACCCAGATAATTTACGCACAGGGGAAACAAACCAGGAACCCAATAGGAACCAGTTAACGAAGATGTTTTGGGTTATACCTATATAAATCCGTCGGTGATCAATCGAAGTATCAAACATTAGGATAAACGGACCGTATAAAGAATCATGTCTGGGGGTCCTGTTCTGGTAATAACATCACATGACCAAAAATTAGGTATCCGCAACCCCAGGGTCGATATTTTGGAGGTTGTTTGGAGTCGCCCCGCTGAGAACGGGAATGTCTATGTCGTACAGGCTCGCGGAGTTGCGATGAGACCTAAAGGGGGGGAAATATGTAATGGATGTGCTACATACGCGGATGAATGCTATGAGGAGCATTATCATGACATCGCTCATAGTACACAGTTGGAGAATAGGAAAAGCCTAGGAGTAAGTGTGGCTCTATACGCAAGTTCACCAACCCAGTGAGGCAAGCAGGGTCCATGAAGCCGGTAGAGATTATATTAGGGCATGACTTCAGGTTATATCAGTTTCCCCTGTCACGATATTTAGTAATTTTTAGTTAACTTACACCTACTTACACACGCTATCAGCCTGTTGATATCATGTGACTATAGTTGTGCATTATCCCGACCTATGATTGACCTATGGCGTAAATTGGGCGTACATTCTTTCCCCCGGCTAAAAAATTCAAAGGGCAGCAACAGTAACGACGACGCCACAGAACATGCGCATTCACTAATGTGGGTGATGACTTATAGAAGCCAATTAATTTCAAGTGAGTCGACCGCACCGAATCCCCGGGATAGAAGAAGACTCCGAGTCGGAGAGTTATAACGAGATATGACGAGAGTGCAGCCGTAATGTTTGCAAAGGGTTGCCGGTTCATATGAATCTATATGATGAGACCAGACCTATGGCAGACGGAAGGCCAGTCAGTGGAGCAGGGGGGGCCAATGAAAAATAAAAACTCACCAACGGCCTGCTCTATTCAAACCTTTGAAGGACTGATGTCGAGAAAGTCATTTAAGTGGATGGAATTTGGTCATAAGGGTGCCAATAAACAGTGTCAAATAAAAATCGAAGTCGATATTTTCATTTGAAAATTGATACAACGAGCTGCTGGGTACAACGGTTGCTCTCCGCTCTCGGAACCACCGTCGACGTCGCAATGGAAACAGGGATTTGTTCCCTATTTTCATCCAGCTTTGATATATCTGCTCAGGAGTGGTCTAGAACTCATGTGATGGTTCTGAAATCTAGACCTCTATTTTTTGCACTGGTGGACATTGTATTTCTAGTCTGCAGAGCTGATCATTTATGTTATCCTACTGATCTGTGCCTCGTGCATCGAAATTTGACGACGCCAACTTAAACGCGATCTGGGCGGAGGACACCTCTTCGAATCACATCTAGATTATACGACAGTCATGCATCAACAAAATCGAAACTCTTACTGACACTTTCACAGCTAGACTGTGGCATTATCTAGACCACGTCGTAACGGGTCAAATTTGTTTTATTGATGCCATTTAGCCAAAACTCGAAATATCCTAAATAATTTGCTCCGATGACAGCCTGGTATTGTAACTCAACGCGTATCATGCAATTAATTGGGGTATTCATGAGCGCTCATGATGGACATTTGCATTTGATCCGGATAATGCGACTGTCGTCTTCTAGTATTTGGGAAATGCAACACCTCATTGCGGTTTGAACCATTATGGACAAAATGCTGCTGGTTTTTTACTTGCCGCTCCCTCAACAACAGTGGGCTATTTTACCCTAGTTACAACAGACAGCTTTCATCGGAAAGAGCAGACCCCTGAAGCATTAAGTAATCTAAGAGTTGTTGTTTACGACAGGGGGCAAAAGGTCTTCCCAATGGGATCCTCCCGTCTGGACAAAGTCTTATCTGCCAATGGTTCGGGGGATGGCCTGCTGGCATTTTAGTGCCTATCTACCCTAGTAAAAGTCATACAACAGTCAACAGTCCAACGTGGGTCTATTCCACGCGAAAGAATGTCTTGAAAAAAATAAACGTCGTCAATAAGAGAGAAACAAGTCTTGCATAGCAAGCTATACATTCGGTTATGACAGATCTTGGCAGGAACCGCAATCTATGAATCGGGCCGGTCCAGACCCAGGGTATATTTGCCGACGGGTATTTTTAGGTAGGATTCCTCTTGGGCTATTCTATTCTTAAATTTATCCTCAAGACACCCAAATCGAACCCAATGGGCTACCGCATTGCTACGTCAACTCATGGAGAATGCTTGATAATTTTAGTCTACATTTTGCCGATTCACAGGGTTAATTTTTAGTGATTAGCACGCCCTTGAACTTATTTGTGATTTGTGGGTAGCGAATCGGCCCTGCCATGGAAGAAGTTATATCGCCACTTTCTCACCCCAGGCACTGATGGCCCACATCTTATCTTTGGCGTGCATCATACACTCCGCATCATCCTATGCCCCTAGTGCGGCCGCAGCCCATCCGGGAGATACGCAACGGGGATACATATGTGCTAAGTACTAAAATTAACTCCATTATTGTTTGGCTCTATTTGTTTCTGTTTGTAGTATAAGGCGATGATTCTTGTTGATGTTTGCATATCCTGATAGCGCACTACACTGATTGGCAATACCTCCGGTTAATGTTAAACGAGAAGCAGACGGACACTGAAGATGATCTTGCGACAGAAGCTTCACAACAGGATGGGCTACGGGGGGTATTCGGAACGTAAGGCGTATCAATGGTATCACGCCGCGCCGATTGGATTGCATCTTTACCATGGCTTCCCCTTCAGGCTATTGTAGCCTTTACGAAGAGTTATCTTTGCCTGTCAATGTCATACGCGTGGTCTATGGTGTTACATGCAACTATCCTCAAATATCCGATCGAAGTCAACGTGCCATACGGCATAGACACGGGACGAGCGCTCGTTTCGCGTAAACCCAGTTGTTGCGTTGTAGTGCCTCATATTCTATTCCAGGACAAACACCATTACCATGAATCCCATCCACATCGGTATAAGCCTAGACCACAGAACCGTATAAATACTACCTCAAGTAGAGGGATGATTCCTTGCCTTTTAGGAGACCTCCTCACCCCCACAAGCCTTCACGGATTCAGCCATGATTTTGACATCGCTCAGCAGCAACATCAGCAGTATATTTACTCAAGCTGGTGGGCATGTTTTTTCACGGGCTGTATCTGAACAGGTAGGGGTATATTTTTCTTACCCATATGACACAAAGCTAAGTCCAGTATCAGGCAGGGGTCATTTCAGGAGAGAATCCTACTAAGTATAACCCGGACGAGCCGTACAAGCTTTGGGTGATACAAGTTTGTACGTTTTTCCATCATCTACTTCACTGGGTCATGAATAACCATATACCATTTCAGTAATCATCATTATTGTGTCACGATTATGCTTTGTATTGCTCTATAGGTTGCGGCAACCCCGGGTCGTAGCGGAAATTCTTGGAGGGATCATACTGGGTCCATCGGTCATGGGTCGCATTCCAAAATTCTCTGAAACGATATTCCCAGTCGAATCAATCCCCATTCTAAACATCACATCCACCATCGGCCTTGCTTTCTTTTTATTTTTTGCCGGCTTAGAAGTTGATGTCCGCATGATGACTCGGAATATCAAAGCTGCAATTGTGGTATCCGTCGCCGGTCTGGTCATCCCATTCGCATTTGGAATTCTCTTGTCCCTCGCACTCTATCGGGAATTCATTGATCCATCAGTAAATTTTGGATACTTCGCTCTTTTCAGTGCCATCTCTGTTGGGATCACCGCCTTCCCTATTTTATGCCGTATGCTCGTTGATCTAGAATTGTTTGACACACATCTTGGTGTTGTGGTCATCGCTGCTGGTGTAGGAAACGACATTGTTGGTTGGATCCTCCTCGCCCTCGCTGTAGCATTGGTAAATGCAAGCAAAGGGATAAACGTTCTTTATATGGTTCTCGTTTGCATTGGATATGCAATCTTCCTCTTGTATCCCGTACGATGGGCCTTCCGGTGGTTAGCAGAAAAAACCGGAAGCCTCGAGCGTGGAACCCCTTCCCCCTTGATGATGACTGCCAGCCTTGTCATGGTACTCTGCTCTTCATTCTTTACGGACATCATTGGACTTCATGCAATCTTTGGTGAGCCTCTTTGTCGTGGTTTCTGACAGTACACTAACAATATGATAGGTGCATTCATGGCCGGATTGATTATCCCCCACGACAATGGACTTGCTGATTGCTTTATGAAACAACTTGAAGACATTGTTATGAATATCCTTCTACCTATTGTACGGATCTGTCTCTTCATTTTACCCCTCACTAGCTAACCTCCTCCTAGTATTTCACGCTATCAGGCTTAAACACCGATCTAGGTCTGCTCAACAGCGGAAAGGCCTGGGGATACACTATCCTTATTTGTGTTATGGCATTCGCCGGAAAATTCCTTGGCTGCACAGCAGCTGCGAAATACATGGGATTCAGCATGCGGGAATCAAGTGCCATTGGCTCGCTGATGTCTTGTAAAGGGTGCGCTATTCTAGCCTTACTAAATCCTCCTTACTAACCTTACGTCCACAGGCTACTGGAGCTCATTGTCGTCAATCTCGGTTTAGAGGCAGGGATTATCTCGCCAATCGTATTTGCGATGTTCGTGTTCCACGCCCTGGTCCTAACCTTCATCATCATGCCCCTCACTGCACTCATAATTCCGGAGAAGCATCGTCGTATCCTTCTTGCCAAAATGTCTTCCGAAAATGGATCAACAACATCTGTGGACTCCGGGCCGATCGATGATCTTGATGGAGCAGAGAAGGCTTCGACTATGGGCACTGATATTGACAACTTAGAATCCCTTCCCGAGAAAGAAGAGATGGACACCTCAAGCACGGTCGTCTCGGAAAATTCAATAGAGTACAGAAACAGAGGAAGTTTAGACTCTAAATGATACCACTACATACATAGATGCGAGTTGCTGGCCTTCTTAAACATACCTTCCGAGATTCGAATCCACACATATTGTAAACTAGACATGTGTCGTTGCTGCTTAAAGTGGGGTGCCCATTGCACCTTCACAAAATACCAAAAACCCTTTCTACATACGGAAGCAAAACGTGAGCACATGAACAAGTCACAGTCCTCCAAGGATAAAAAACTGCCAAGACACTTTAAGATACTGTCTAAAGCTTTAGCCATACGAATACAAATACATTGGCCACCTTATGCGGCTTACTCGGGGTTCGGCCCGGATGCACGTCCCGAGAGTCACTGTTGTTGGATTTATTGTAACAACTTACGTGGTAGGGTCGGGATCCCTAAACCTGATCCCGACATTCTAGGACGAAGTTTCCATACAGATGGTGATCCAAAACAACGTTTTTCTTATTGCCTCTTGGGCTTGCAATTCTTCGCGGATAACCTGGGCTCGATCAAAATTAGATAGGCCTTATGGGCTTTCGAGATGACGTTGACAACGCTTGGCCCACCTCGCGCCTAACATTCAAGCCTCCATCCACTCAAATCTCAAACAACAACCGGGGTGGGATCTGGGGCTTTAGCCGCGCATCACTATTCCTACTTGGTAGAAAGCCGATGGGTATGTTTGTCACTTGACTTATAATTCGCCGGCCCAGCGGCACATACTCAAGTCTAATTATGCCCATTTGAATGTTAACTACTGGACATCGGCTAACCTTTAGACTTTGATTGTCGATCATGTTTGCTTCAACTGCCACTGTCTTTTCTATAGGAATGGCAGTGGCCGTACGCAACGGCAGTGAGTCGCCTGGGGAGATAAAACGAAGATGGTAGGGGATATGTGCGCCTGTTCATGTTTTCGGCGCTGATTGAAACGCCCAACTGGCCAGAGAGATAAGGTGGCTGTTTCTAAGTAGAAGATTCCAAAGTCTAAATGAGGAAAGGGAACATTGCATTTGGAGA